>JAJTVC010002769.1:0-20685 GCA_022433055.1 Begonia peltatifolia | reverse complement strand
GCTAGCGCACGCGGTGCGCGCAGCCGGGGCGTTACGCTCCAGTAGGGCGTTGCAGTTATGGGTGCGCGCAGTTGGCACACACGGAGCGGACACGGACTGGACACGGCATGGGGATAGCCGTTGGGGCGTTACGGCAGGTGACATAGCCGTTGGCGCGCGGACATAGCCGTTGGTGAGGCGTTACACCTCAGCAGCTAGCTATTGGCGCGGGGCGTTACGAGCGCGCGCGGTATGCGGCAGGCACTCGGGACGGACACGGCGTGCCAGATGGGCGCTGGGCGCAGGATGCTACCTTCAGATGGGGCGAACTGGGCAGGCTGGCGACCGAGCCCTGGCGCACGCGGCAAGCATTGATGGCGCGCGGCGGGCATCAATGCTGCGCGCAGCAGGCGCGCGGCGGGCATTCATGGTGCGCGCGGCCAGCATTGAAGATAGGCATCCGAGGGGCATTTAGTGTCCAATTAAAGACATGGCTCGGCCATGAGATGTATATAAGCCTCTTGAGACACCAAGCCAAAGGTATCCGATAAAGGAGTTCCTAAGGCAAGTTTGTGGTGATCCTTGAGCGAGTGTTCCTAATCTTTTGTATTCGGAATAGAAAAGAGGGTTGAGAGGTTTTGCTCCCGTAAATACTTGTGTTAGTTCTACTCAATTCCGCAAAGCATCAACGAGGAGGAAGGTTGGTCGAGTCTAGGACCCGGCGCCGCACATCCAGAAGGCAAAAAAATTCTTGGTGCGAATTTGGGGGTGTAACAACTGGTATCAGAGCAAGGCAACCACTAAACAAGCATGGAATCTCTAGAGCAAGGAACCTTGGAGGCAATTCTTGCGAGGCTCAACATGTTGGAGAGCCTTGTCGGCACATCAATGGAAACCTCGGAGGATCGGCCATTGTTGGTGGAAGTTCGGCTGATGAGGAAGGAAATGGGCGATTTCCAAGCATCGGTAGGGGCGGACAACTTAGCTATCGAACAACATGCCGCGGACACGGTTGATCGGATAGACAAAGAGCTTGCCCGGATAAGCAAAAATGCGGTTGGAGGATCGAGCCGGAGACTAGCTACCTCGGCGGCACAATTTATGGTACCGGAACCTAAACCTTATAATGGCAACCGCAATGCAAAGGAGTTGGAGAATTTCCTTTGGGACATGAAGCAATACTTCATGGCCGCAAGCATCGAAGAGGAGAGCCAAGTCATGATTGCAAGCATGTACTTGGGAGGCGATGCAAAGCTATGGTAGCGCCAAAACCAGAATCGGGAGCCACCCATTAGCACATTTGAGGTGCTGGAGAGCGAGCTCAAAGAAAGATTCTTACCGTTCAATTCGGAATGGACCGCGACGGAGGCGCTAAGAAGGCTACGGCAAACGGGCACGGTACGTGACTATGTCCGAGAGTATAGCTCACTTTTACTCGACATTTCAAGTATGCATGAGGATGACAAGCTATTCAACTTCATGGCGGGACTTCAACCGTGGGCGCAAGCGGAGCTAAGGCGCCATGGTGTGAAGGATGTGAAGGCGGCCATTTCCATTGTCGAGAGTCTTGTAGACTACAAGACAGCACCTTTGACGGAGAGAAGGAAGGGCAAGGACGATAAGCGCGGACACAAGGCAAGTGGAGGAGGCTCGGACAAAGGAAAGGCAACTCACAAGGCTTCGAGTTTTAAGGGACCTGATCACTCCCAAAAGAAGAAGACGGGATGCTTTCTATGTGGCGGCTCACACTATGCAAGAGAATGCCCGAGGCGCGAGACATTGTTCGCGGTGCGCACAAAAGAGGATGAACCCGAGGAGGGGCCATGGGTGAATCCCATCTAGCTAGTCAATGCAATATCCAGTGGAGGCACAGGACCGACACCAAAGGGGCTAATGTATGTCGAGGTAAAGATCCAAGGGAGACGGATCCGAGCAATGTTGGACACCGGGGCGACCAACAACTTCATCTCGAGCGAGAAGGCGAGAGAGCTTGGCTTGGAGCTAGCCAAGTGTGACACAAAGATTAAGGCTGTCAACTCGGGAGCACAGCCTATTAAAGGTACTACTAAACCTTTGATGACCGTGGGAGAGTGGCGACGGGAATGTCCACTCATGGTGGTCCCACTAGACGATTTTGAGCTTATTTTGGGGCTCGAATTCTTCCGGCAAGCCAAGGTGATGGTCTTGCCACATCTTGGCGTGTTGGTGATCCAAGATGACATAGCACCATGCATGGTAAAGGCAGAGACACGCGGAGGTAACATTATGCAGTCATCGCTTCAACTTAAGGCAGGGCTCAAGAAGGGCGAGACTACCTTTCTGGCAACGTTGAGGGAGATCAAGGAGGACCCGACTAGCAAGGTGCCTGAAGAAGTGCTACAAGTACTCGAAGAGTACGAGGATGTGATGCCATCGGAGCTACCGAAAAAGCTTCCACCGAGGCGCGGTGTGGATCACAAGATTGAGCTAGAACCCGAGGCGGTTCCACCAGCACAAGCACCTTACCACATGTCACCTCCAGAGTTGGCGGAACTACGGAGGCAATTGGACGAGCTGTTGGAGGCAGGTTACATCCAACCGTACAAAGCGCCATATGGGGCGCCGGTGCTATTCCAAAGAAAGAAGGATGGGGCGCTTCGGATGTGCGTAGACTACCGAGCGCTGAACAAGGTGACCATCAAGAATAGGTACCCCGATTCCTAACATAAGTGACCAGTTTGACAGATTGGTGAAGGCGACCTACTTCTCCAAACTGGACCTGCGGTCAGGCTATTGGCAGGTGCGGATCGCGCAGGGTGACGAGGCAAAGACGGCCATGGTGTCGCTCTACGGATCTTATGAGTTCTTGGTTATGCCCTTCGGCCTAACCAATGCGCCGGCCACTTTTTGCAACCTAATGAACGAGGTGCTGTACGACTTTTTGGACTGCTACGTGGTGGTCTACCTGGATGACATAGTCGTCTATAGCGAGTCACTTGAGGAGCACATACAACATTTGAGGCAAGTGTTTGAGCGGCTGCGGCAGCACTCATTGTATGTGAAGCGGGAGAAGTGCGAATTTGGCACAGAGGAGATCAACTTCCTCGGCCACTACATTAGGCGGGGTGAGATTCGCATGGATGGTCGAAAGGTGGAGGCGATCGATGGATGGACCGCGCCCACCAAGGTAACCGAGTTGAGATCTTTTTTGGGTCTAGCTCACTATTACCGCAGATTCATTGCGGACTACTCCAGAATAGCAAGCCCATTGACGGACTTATTGAGGAAGGAGCACACTTGGCAGTGGACAAACTCATGCCAAGAAGCATTCGAGCAACTCAAGCGAGCGGTGACTTCCGAACCGGTGTTGAAGTTGCCAAATTTTGCAGCGCCATTTGAGGTGCACACCGATGCGTCGGACAGGGCTATTGGAGGGGTTCTAACACAAGACGGGCATCCAGTGGCATATGAGAGCCGCAAACTCAAGGGGGCGGAAGAGAGGTATTCGGCCCATGAGAAAGAGATGGTGGCGGTCATCCATTGCCTTATGACATGGAGGCACTATTTGTTGGGAACCAAGTTCGTGGTGGTGACGGACAATGTCGCCAACACATATTTCCGAACGCAGAAGAAGTTGTCAGCCAAGCAAGCACGGTGGCAGGAATTCTTGGCCGAGTTTGACTTCGATTGGTTGCACAAGGCGGGCACCGAGAATAGGGTGGCCGATGCCCTGAGTCGAAAGACACACGAGGAGACCGTGGCATCCATCACTAAGGTACAATCTAACCTTGTTGATGAAATCAGGGAAGCTGCAAAGGAGGATCCAGCATATATTCGGATGGCAAGCCAAGTCAAAGAGGGCCTGGTCCGAAGATATTGGCTAGATGACAGCTTGTTGAGGGGCCGAGGCAACCGGATACTTATTCCTAGTGCGAGAGGCATCCGGCAGCGCATATTGAGGGAGACTCACGACACCCGATGGGCGGGCCATCCAGGCGTCGAGCGCATGACAACACTTTTGGCTCGGGCTTATACCTGGCCAAGAATGGGAGAAGACGTAGAGCTGTACGTCAAGACTTGTCTAGTGTGCCAAGTAGACAAGACGGAAAGGAAGAAGGAAGCCGGGCTACTTCAACCTCTTCCAATCCCGGAGAAGCCGTGGGATTCGGTTTCAATGGACTTCATCACGGGCTTTCCATCAATAGGGAGGATGAGAACTATCATGGTCGTGGTGGATCGGTTCTCCAAGTATGCTATATTCATGGGAGTGCCGAAGGGGTGTTCAGCACATGATGCGGCGGAGCACTTTTTGAAGGGAGTGGTAAAGATATTTGGACTCCCCCGTGAGATCATCAGTGACAGGTATCCGAGGTTCACGGGCAAATTTTGGACAACATTGTTCAAATTACTAGGGGACGGAGCTCAAGTTTTCTACAGCAAATCACCCTCAAACCGACGGACAAACGGAGCGCATTAATGCATTACTCGAGGAGTACTTGCGGCATTTCGTGTCGGCTACCCAAAGGAATTGGTTGGAGCTATTGGATGCTGCCCAATTTTCTTACAACATACACAAGTCCTCATCGACCGAGATGAGTCCAGCGGAGCTAACACTCGGATTTCAGCCGGCCACACCACTAGAGATCACACAAGGTAGGGAGGAGCGAAGCTCTTGCCCGACTGCGTATCAATATGGCATGGACCGGAAAGAGCTTATTGATCAAGCCCGAGATAGCTTGGCAAAGGCACAACGTCGGATGAAGAAGTATGCTGATGGGAGGAGGAGGATGCTAGAATTCAAGGAAGGGACAAGGTTCTCTTAAAACTCACTCCACAACTTTGGAGGAAAGTCAAGGATCGGGGATTCCACAAAGGACTTCTTCCAAGATATGAGGGACCATTCGAGGTTACCAAGAGAGTTGGATCGATAGCCTACCAATTGCAACTTCCGGAGAGGCTCAAGCTCTATCCGACCTTCCATGTAAGTTTTCTCAAACCTTACCATCAGGGGGATCGGCTACAAGTGCAAAGGGCACCACCCGGGGTGCGGGTGGAATTCTCCAAGAAGATCGCTAAAATCCTTGACCACCGAACCATGCGGGGCAGCAAGAAGGATGAACAGCGGGAGTTCTTAGTGCAATGGGAAGATGAAGAAGAGGCCACATGGGAGAGGGACATCAACCTATGGCAATTCGAGGAGCAAGTCACCGATTACCTGGCTTGGGTGTCGACGAGGCCGTCGACTTCATTTGGTGGGGGTGGATTGTCACACCCCTCTTCCCACAATGCATGAAGGCAAGGGCCAATTGGCCCAAAGGAGGGGAGAAGCTGGGCTATTCCTCGGGCGCGCGGCAGCATGAGGCGCGCGGCCCGCAATGGGCGCACGGCAGATGGGCGCGTGGCCCACGATGACGCACAAGGTGCGCCGGCCATGAGGCAAATATGGGCCAAAGAGCAAATCTGTGAAGCTATGCAAGTAAGTGCTAAATTTGCTAAGTGTTGGGCAGGACATTTACTGAGCAGGCAGTTACAAGCACGCGGTGCGCGGCTGGCGCACGCGGTGCGCGCAGCCGGGGCGTTACGCTCCAGCAGGGCGCTGCAGTTATGGGCGCGCGTAGTTGGCGCACACGGAGAGGACACGGACTGGACACGGCATGGGGATAGCCGTTGGGGCGTTACGGCAGGTGACATAGCCGTTGGCGCGCGGACATAGCCGTTGGTGAGGCGTTACACCTCGGCTGCTAGCCGTTGGAGCAGGCGTTACGAGCACGCGCGGTACGCAGCAGGCACGCGGGACGGACACGGCGTGCCAGATGGGCGCTGGGCGCAGGGTGCTACCTTCAGATGGGGCGCACTGGGCAGGCTGGCGACCGAGCCCTGGCGCACGCGGCAAGCATTGATGGCGCGCGGCGGGCATCAATGCCGCGCGCAGCAGGCGCGCGGCGGGCATTCATGGTGCGCGCGGCTAGCATTGAAGATAGGCATCCGATGGGCATTTAGTGTCCAATTAAAGACATGGCTCAGCCATGAGATGTATATAAGCCTCTTGAGACACCAAGCCAAAGGTATCTGATAAAGGAGTTCCTAAGGCAAGTTTGTGGTAATCCTTGAGCGAGTGTTCCTAGTCTTTTGTATTCGGAATAGAAAAGAGGGTTGGGAGGTTTTGCTCCCGTAAATACTTGTGTTAGTTCTACTCAATTTTGCAAAGCACCAACGAGGAGGAAGGCTGGTCGAGTCGAGGACCCGGCGCCGCACATCCCGAAGGCAAAAAAATTCTTGGTGCGAATTTGGGGGTGTGACAGTGGGTATGTGGTAATGTTGCCTTCTGGTGAGCATATGCACTCAAATCAAGTAATGCGTGATAACGTGGTGTCGGTGGGAAGCAAGAATTTATCAGCCTATCTCATTATTATGGGAATAACGGGATATGACATGATACTGGGAATTGATTGGCTATTCAAGCACTACGCCACGATTAACTGTAGGGCGGGTATGGTGAACTTCCAACCGCCGGATGGTGAGAAGCATAATTTTCAAGTCGCAAAGAATATCCAGAAGATATCTGTGATGGCGGCTGTCAGTGCTCGTCAAGTTTTAACAGGCGAGTATTTTGGTTTTCTTGCCAGTATTATGGATATGCAGATTCCCAAGGATTCAAAACTGCAGGATGCTTTAATTGTTCAAGACTTCCCTGAAGTTTTCTTAGATGATTTACTTGGTTTGCCTCCGGACCGAGAAATAGAGTTTACAATAGATGTGTATACAGGAGTTGAACCAGTATCAAAGAATCCCTATAGATTGGCGCCAGCAGAGCTGAAGGAGTTAAAGAAGCAATTAGAAGAGTTTGTGGAGAAAAGATTTATACGCCCGAGCTTTTCGCCAAGGGGCACGCCAATTCTCTTTGTCAAGAAGAAGGACGGGTTGTTGCGAATGTGTATCAACTACAGGGAGTTGAATAAGCTAACGATTAAGAATAAGCTAACGATTAAGAATAAGTACCCTCTGCCAAGTATAGACGATTTATTTGATCAATTCCAATGTGCGCGTGTGTTTTCGAAGATTGACCTGAGATCGGGTTATTATCAGTTGAAGGGCAGACCAGAAGATATTCCGAAGATGGCTTTTCGAACGCGGTATGGACATTATGAGTTCCTAGTGATGTCTTTTGGACTAACAAATGCCCCAACCGCCTTTATAGACCTGATGAACAAAGTGTTCCATGATTATCTCGATAAATTTGTCATAGTGTTTATTGACAATATTTTAGTGTACTCTTAGATCAAGGAAGAGTATAAGGAGCACTTGAGATTGGTGTTGGAAACTCTGAAGCGACACCAACATTATGCAAAGTTTTCAAAGTGCAAATTCTGGCTGGATAGAATCTATTTTCTTGGTCATGTCATCTCAAGCGTTGGAATAGTGGTTGATCCAGCAAAGATCCAGGCAGTTAAGGAGTGGTCACAGCCGAAGAATGTTACGGAGATACAGAGTTTTCTCGGGTTAACGGGTTATTACAGTAGATTCATTGAGGGATTTTTGAATATTGCGGCACCTCTGACCCGGTTAACGAGGAAAAGTATGAAATACCTGTGGTACGAGGATTGTGAGCATAGTTTCTAGACGTTGAAGCAGAGATTAACTACTGCTCCAATCCTGACGCTTCCTACCGAGGACAGGAAGTTTAGTATTTACTGCGATGCTACAAAGGTGGGACTGAGATGCGTATTAATGCAGGAAGGGAAGGTGGTAGCATATGTCTCTAGACAATTGAAGGCTTATGAGCAGAACTACCCGATGCACGACCTGGAACTAGCTGCGGTAGTTTTTGCACTAAAAATTTAGAGGTATTATTTATATAGAAAGCAGTGCAAGATATATTCCGATCACAAAAGCTTGAAGTATATTTTTACTCAGAAGTAGCTGAACATGAGACAACGGCGGTGGTTAGAATTTGTGAAGGATTATGATATCGAGATTAAGTACCATCCCGGCAAGGCGGACATAGTAGCTGATGCTTTGAGCAAAGTGACGGCATCTACCTTGGCTATGACTTCAGGCATGCCTGTGGCTTTGGATGAAGAGTTTTGGAAGTTCGAGTTAGAGGTGGTGTCGAACGTATCGGCCATGTTATCAGCTATGTCTCTACAGCTCACTATTTTGGAAAAAATTAAGCAGGCCCATAAGGATGACGCTGGGTGTGAAAAGGTAAAGTGCAGCATGGCTTCCGAGTACAGATCAGAATTCAGTTGTTCGGATGATGAGATTGTTAAGTTTCGGAATCGATGGTTTGTTCCAAACAATGAGGAACTTCAAAGGGAAATATTGTCAAAAGCGCATTCTTCAAGGTTTTCTGTACATCCGAGTAGCAATAAGATGTACAGGGATCTCAAACAGCATTATTGGTGGCCTGATATGAAGAGAATGGTGGCGAAGTACGTAGAGGCCTGTTTGATCTGCCAGCAGGTTAATGCCGAACACCAGAGGCCAGCAGGAAAATTACAGCCATTGCCAATTCCTGAATGGAAATGGGAGTAGATAGCGATGAATTTTGTTGTAGAGCTGCCTCGGACGACAAAGGGCTATGACGGAATATGGGTGATAGTGTACAGGTTAACCAAATCGGCCCATTTTCTGCCAATGAAGATGACGTATTCTATGGATCACTTCGCCGAACTATATATTCAGGAGATCGTGCGGTTGCACGGAATTTCAACTTTAATTGTATCAGACAGGGATCCTAGATTTACATCAAAGTTCTGGAAGAGTTTGCACAAGACCATGGGTACGCAACTCAGTTTTAGCACAGCGTTTCATTCTCAGACGGATGGACATTCTGAGAGGACTATTCAGACGCTGGATGATATGCTTCGAGCTTGTGTACTGGAGTTCCAAGGTTCATGGAGCAAATATCTACCATTGGTAGAATTTTCTTATAATAACAGTTTACAGGTCATGATAGGTATGGCTCCATACGAGACCCTTTATGGGAGAAAGTACAGGTCCCCGCTTTATTGGCATGAAGTTGGCGATGCGCATTTAGTAAGTCCGGATATTTTGCAGCAGGCAGTAGAGAAAGTTGCATTTATTCGGCAGCGTATCTTAACAGCTCAGAGCCGACAGAAGTGTTATGCAGATGGTCAGAGAAGAGAGCTATAATTTAATGTGAGTGATGAAGTATTTCTGAGAATTTCGTCATTTAAAGCAGTGGTAAGATTTGAGAAAAGAGGTAAGTTGAACCCAAGATTTATTGGACTATTTCCTATTACGAAGAGAGTAGGAAAAAAAGCTTACCAATTGCAGTTGCTAGCCTCGATGGATAAGATTCACAATGTATTCCATGCGTCCATGCTGAGAAAGTGTATACGAGATCATTCTCATATGGTGGAATAGCGAGATGTGAAGATTCAACCCACATTAGCATATGAAGAGAGGCCAGTGGAGATTCTTAATTATGCAGTAAAGACTCTACGCAACAAGAAGATTCCACTGGTTAAAGTTTTATGGCGCAACCACGATGTAGAAGAGGCAACTTGGGAGCGGCAACAGTACATGATGAGCCAATATCCAAAACTGTTCAAGTAACAAAATTTTGAAGACAAAATTTCTTTAAAAAGTTGAAATGTAACACTCGAAAAATTTTAGTTAATTCGATTTTTCAGAATTTCGTATCGGTGAACGACGAAGTTTGAGTCGGAATCGAGGCCGGAAAGTTTGTAACGTTAGGTAAAGGATTATTTTAGAAATAATGGTGAAAGAAAAATTTTAATATTTTATCCGACACTGACCGTATAGTAGATTTATCGAAATAGTTATGGTTGACGGCAAAATGGTAATTATAATTAATTATATTAAATATTAAAAAATATATATAATATAATTCACAGAGGGAGGAACGGATTCCCCCCCTGTTCGGCTCTTTCACCCCTCCCCAGCGTAAGAAGAACCTTCGTTCTCTCGACGTTCTTCCGATCAGCCATTTTCCTTCGCAAATCTTCAAATCTTTGATAAGTTTCAGCTAGCTTAAGTAGATAGTTAAGGTTTTAGTTGTTATGAGTGTTTATATTTGAGTTAGTAAGGGTAATAGGTAGTTTTAGTGATAACCTAGGAAGAAGATTCAGGAATTTCGAGTTATAGTCAATTGTTATCCGTGTATCACTATTAAACTGGTAGTATGGGTAGATTATAAGTTTTTATTAAGAATATTGAGCCTTAGGATAACCGGAACATGGGTTGACGTAACGGTTCTGTTCGGCCAAATTTGGCTAATTTGCGGAGGTCAGATTAGGAAGTAAACTTGACCATTGGGAATTAGACGTACTAAGGAAACTGTGGCATTTTGAATCGTCCGAATAGGACGAGTATTGGATAAGTTAGGCAATTCCAAAATTTGTCGGAATTGTGTAGAATGTTGGGACTTTAGTTACAAGGGTTGATAGAGGTTATTTCCTTAGAAATTGTGGATTTCATGGACTGTAAAGCTGATAGGTATGTAATTTATAGGTTTACTAGTAGGCAAGCGAAATACGAGGTTCATATACGAGTGCTAAGGGAGCAAGTTAAGTAATGTAGTAGAAGATTTGCCCTCGGGCTTACATCACAGTACAGTAGGTTGCATTGCACGTTTATTTTATGTTATGCTTTATTGATTGTGCATCATGGTTTTAATTTACGAGACGAAACGAAAATGAATTTTCATGTTTTTACGAAGTAAAACAGTAGGATAAGATGAAACGAATGAGACGAGAAGATACGTAATAAAATAATAAAGGTGGGTTGTGCGGTCTTGTCCCGAGAGGTGGACTGCGAGTTGTATCACTGTTCCTCCGCTTTACGTGGTGACCTTGTCCCGAGAGGTGAACTGCGAGGTGTGTTACTTTACTAGATTGAGGTTGCCCTTGTCTCGAGATGTGGACCGCGAGGCGTGTCACCTCGATATAGCACGTAAAGAAGAACCGAATAGTAAGAATATAAAGAAGATGTAAGAAATAGACGAAAATGAAAGTAGAGACGAAACTGTAGAAACTGCATATGTTAGGATATGAATGTTTTTCTTCAGTATTTAAGTTTATATGCATTACTTATTTATCATTAGGCTAATAGTTGAGTTCTGTGATGTAGGTAACAACGCAGCAATTAGTGAGTATCCCGAGCATGCCTAGAATTAGCAAGTAGTTGGAGGAGAACACCCGTGGGATAACTGTGCCAGCTGTTGAGGCATTTTGACTATGGCGGGTGTAAGTATGGGTGGTGAGATATTTTGAGTCATACTTAATTATTTTGATGTAAAAAAGATATTTGAATTTGGGTTGAGTATTTTGGCGTGCATAACAGGTTTGTAAATTGAGTCGAGAAGGGGATTCATGGTTTTAAACGTTTAGTCAAATTCGTGTTGTTTTGTTGAATTCTGTTAAAGTTTCTGGGGTTTAAAGTGTCGACCGAAATCCATAGGTGTCGACCGGTCAGTGTAAAATAGAGGGTGAGAGTCGACCGCGAGACTCGAGCTGCGCAGGGCAGAGTCGAAGTAGTTGTTGACCCCTGGCTACAAGTGTTGACTGGTCCGTGTAAAATTGGCAGCGGTGTCGACCGTGAGAGTCGACCTGCGCTGACAGAGAGGATCAAGGTTTCAACTTGCGACAGCTGCTCTAAAATGGGTGTAGAAGTGTCGACCGGTGTCCCTGGTGTCGACCGATGCAAAGACCCAAGAGAAAGATAGTATCGACTAGCGTTTGTCAGTGTCGACCAATGAAAAAGCCGAGACCACTCAAGTGTCGACCGGCTCTTGCAGGTGTCAACCGGTATCTTTATTTTTATGTTTTAAAAGTGAAGTTTCTTTAAACCGACTTTAAATGAGTTTCTACTGCGGCATTTATGCGTATTCTTTTGGAAGTTGTTTTGAGTAAAAAAAAGAAAAAGAAAGAGAGTCGTTTTGAGTCGAAAGATAAAGATTTCCAATTTTTAGGAAATCTTTAGTAGAGGATATGAATGATGGTGACGAGTAGTAGTTGGTAGCGAAACTGGAATCATGGAGGGTTTTCGAGGCGTTACAATGTGCGTATGAAGTTTAGCCCTATTTTCGGCCGAACCGAATTACTGACCCGTTTTAGTTGAAATTTCATGGATTTAGTTGAGAGATATGATTTTTATCATGTTTAGTGAATTTTGATGCGAAAATTGATAAATGATTATTTATGTCTAGGTTAAACCAAATTTTTTGTGAAAACGTGCACTGGAAAAGCTTAGAATGCCAAGTAAGTAGTGTATGCATGTGTTTTGCTCAGATGGGCCTACACTGTGGAACTGTAAGACTTATGTTGTTTGATTGTGATGTGCGTGATTATTGTTTGACATGCATCATGTTTTAAAAAGGGAACGAAAATAGTTTTGAGCATTTTTTGATTAGATGGTGGTGAGATGTGTGGCGGTGATACCTTAGATCCTGCTCAGGGAGTGTACCGGTGATTAACCAACAACGAATTACGCTCAGGGAGTGGGCCGGTTGGGCCACCATGTGGCGTGTATGTGTTGACAGTGAGAATGATAAACAGTGGCGCTGCGAATCCTGCTCGGGGAGTGAGCTGGTGCATCATCAGTCACAAATTTCGCTCAGGGAAGTGGGCTGGCTGGGCTATTGCAAAATGTGTGTGTGTGGTAACTGTGGCCATGTTGCTGGGGAGTTCGGGATAGTGGCTACGCATCAGGGTGTAGCGTCGCGCGAGGTTCACCCTCACCATGGTGTGGTTGCTGTGAGATGACGCGTGGGTGTGGCTTGTGGACCTCGTTGCTACGGAGTCTGGGACGGTGGTGACCTGTTAGGGTGTAGAGTGGCGCGAGGTCCACCCTCAACTTGGCACGGCTGCACTACGCGTCACAGATTGTGACAACATGAGTGTGAGTGTAGAGACTTGATGTAATAAGATTGCATTATCGGTTTTTACTTTCATATCGCACTACTTATTGAGCGTTAAACTTATGATGTATGTTTTATAGTGTATGTGCAAATATTGTCGCTGGTGAGCCCTGAGAGGCTAGTCTTGAGGCGTAGAACGGTTGGCGGCGTGCGACCAAGGCACCGGATGACAAACTACTAAGGCAACCCGACCCATGGGGGTGGTGAGTTTTGGGTGAGATGTACGGGGTTTTGTTTTCATGATGTATAGTGTATAAAGGTAGATCTATCCTGTTGTTGGTATAGTTTTAAGGGCATGTGTATATATTATATAATTTATCATTGTGTTGCTTTGTACTGTAGATTTTCTTTATCGATAGTTGTTAAATTTATTTTCTTACAATCTATTTTTCCTTTGGTGATTTTCTGGATAAAATTGGATGGATACTTTTGAAGTTTCCTGATAAACTGTGTGCAAGGTTAAAGTTTTTGTAATAGCCAGTTTTTAGAGTAGCCAGTTTTTAGACGTTACTCTGCCGAATTTTCGGGAGAAAAGGCGAGGAGTCAAGAGTGTATGTAATGGGTCGGGGCGCGCGCAGTAAGGCGCGAAGGAAGTGGCAGTGTGTGCTGGAGCGTGGCATGACCGCAGGCGCGCGGGGCACGCGACCCTGCAAGTGCATGAGAGTCGTGTGGCGTCGAGCGAGGACGTGCGCTCGGACGTGCAGTGCGGAGGCAGGGTGAGTGGGGCACGCGACGCTATGGATGTGTGCAGGGCGAGGCGATGTCGAGTTGGTGCGCGTAGCGCCGAAGTTGAGATGTGTGCGTACGGGGCGCGCGACGTTGTGTCAGATGTGCACGGAGCGCGAGGCGCTGTTGCTGTGGTGGTGCGGGCGCGGTGCAATGGGCGCACAGCGTCGGACCCTAGAGGCGTGCGGGACTTGTGTCGGACTCCTTCCCAGAATTTCAAATCTTGTCGTTTTATTTTAAAATTTTTTAAAAAAAATTTTATACTTATAAATGTTATTTTGAATATGATTTGAAAAATAAAAGTGATATTAAATTGAGCGAGTTCACGTCGAGCTTTTAATATTATAGTGTATAATAGTAGTGAAAATACCGAAAACCGTGTGGCTTCTCGGGGTGTGACATGACAAGAGGGCAAATAGTCCTTAATATTTGTATGAGTAGTTATATATTGAGCTGCTAGAAATTTGAGCAACTAAATTACAATATTTGAATAACATACAAGAGATATATTGGTCATTCTTGCATGCTTAATGCATATCATAATCCGCTGAAGTTAAAAAAACTAGTGATGTTCTTATTTGCATTTAAAATTTACTTTTTTCAATAATAATATTGCACTCAACATTAGCGAGTCAATCAATAACATGTAAAGTTTTCAACAGTGTTTTTTTAATTTTATATATATATCTAAATTTGCTCAGCATTTTTATTGTTTTTAAGCAAAATTAACAAAAGCAAACATGAACTTATAATAACAATTAGCTACGGATGCAGATTTTATTTTGAGATAAAGGGGCAATGCAATTCACCTTCATGTGACGTTATGTTTGCACAGCGGAGCTTATCGTGCTTAGCCATTTCAACATCCATAGAGCTTAAAGAGCTGGGCCTTTTGTTGATAAGGACCAAGCCACCATGAGTTATCAAGGAAGGGATCGTTCTTTTCAACTTATGGGCTGACCATCGACCCGCGTGAAAAATTCTAGATTTCTAAATGTAGAAGTCTATTTAAATTAAATATTTTATTATTATAAACATCTAACTTTCAATAACTTATTTTTTTTCCGACTCAAAAAAAAGTTCAAATGACATTTCTAGAAAAACTTATGTATTCATTAAGTTAACGAGCATTTATTTAGAAACATTGAGTTGAATGTGTCAACTTTTTTATGTTCGTTTAGATAATCAAATTCTTAAAAAATGGGTTAATTATACTGTACATACCTAAATTAGTAATGTGTAATGAATCAAATAGTACTTATTTTCTCATTAATTTTATAATGAATGATATAAACTATAGTTGTGATTCATAGAGAGATGGAGATTGTAGGGTACACAATTCAACCAACCTTTCCTTTTACCCATTCTCAATATTATTATGTTCATAATAATTGTGTTCTCTGTAGTTGTTTTCAAATGGGTCAGATCCTCCCTTTGGGTCCTCTGCAAAAATCTACTTTTACTCATAATCTTCATCTACACTTTTGAGCTTTCAATTTAGACCCAACTTGCCTACAACTTGCATCTATCATGTTCCTTAACTTGTTTGTTTCTAACATTCTATTTTCTTTAACTGACTGTGAGAGAGAGAGAGAGAGAGAGAGAGAGAGAGAGAGAGAGAGAGAGTGAGTGAGGGCTTTTTTTGTGGTCCTTTCCAATTTTTAATGAGCCCTTTCAAATTTTTAATGAGCATGGGATTGATGGATTTCAACTTTTTTTGTCATTCATATTTATTGCTCATATGCATAGGTAGAATAAAATAGAAATTTTGGCCTTAATCTTAAGGACAACTAACAATTAGTCCATATGAATTTATTTGAACAAAATAAATTCATATCATGAGCAAACGAAATCAAGAATTGAATACCATTAAAATTATTGTGCAATCTGCTAATGCTTTGACGTGTGCGTCCACTCTCTATCTACCATCCAGCTTTACTAACGAAGATATAGAACTATCTCAAGTACAGGGAAAAATGGTCTAGATATAGAATTAATTTAGATATATTTTACCTGTTCAATACGAAGGGATTAATTTGGGACCCAATTAATCAAATTAAAGGAGATATCTTACAAAAAAATGAAATATACAGAAGTGCTAAACAATGGTAGTAAGATAATATATTGGATAACAAGTACAAATTTAAAATATTATGAACAGTGTAACCCTAAAATCACTTTGTGAAATGGAGGTGCTTGATTCTAGTCTATTTCAATGACACTAATTTTTTTAAATATAAATACTACACTAGTAAATTATGATGATTTTTATTAGAATTTGAGAAAACGAAATTCTATGTACGTTGAGTAGAAAACCTCGCATTAGGACAAAAGTAGCAGAAGAGAATTATAGATTTTCCTTATGGAATTAGATGTTATAATTTGCACCATATAAACTACCACTGTAATTGATTTTTTTTTTCTGAATTTACCTTCATTTATTGCCATTTTTTTTATTCCTTAAGATTTTTTCGGTAAATTGTATGTTTTTTTTTTTGTTCTTGTGTTTTTTGTTTGATTACAACAAAATTAATTAGAGGGTTTACTTGCTTTGAGGAAATGGTCCCAAGAGAGTGATAGGTGAGAAAATGAGGGATTGTCTTGGACAGTGAAAAGAACAAATGAAGAGAAGAGGAGAGAAGCAAAATGCAGAACAGAGAAAGGCTTCTAAGACTGAATTACGAGTACCTTTCAGTTCAGTTCTTCAGCGTTCAGAGAATTTATTCCAGACCCCTCAAACAGCATTTACCGCACCACCCGTTTTCCTATTTAACTCCATTTTTTTGTTTCTCTCGGTGAGTTATTCAAGTTTAAATTGTTTGATTAAAATGAATTTAATCAATCTTTCATATTTGTGACATATAATCTTACTCATTAATGTTTACCAATTGGTTCGGTTCATAAATTAAAAGATTATTTAAGAATAGATGATTGTAAAACTTAAATTGATGCTTGAAGAGTTGCATAATTTCACTTTATATAGAAAGATAAAAGAGAATGCCTCCTAAATAAATTCTCAAGATTAAAATCCAAAATCAAAAGAAATAAAAACACAAATTTTTATTAAAAACAGGCAATATCATAGATTGAACCTTCACACCAAAAGTTTCATAATGATATTAGGTTTTTTTTTTATTTAAATTTTAAACTAAACCCTAAACTATTAATCCTAACACTTCAAACCTTAAATTATATAAAACTTAACAAATCAAACTTTAGTGTAAGGCTGATCAACGTCCGTTCTCTAAGAACATATCACGAGCCCAAGCGGAGCCGCGACGAATGACTTGACATCATTTGGCATCACATTTAGACTTCACTTTTAAACTTGGAAACTTTCATGTAAAACTTTTCGAAAATTTAAAACGAGTGAAACGTGAACTTTAACTTCCCTTACATCCTTAGGGAAAAACATTTGAAATAAGTTGGGATTTAAAAAGAATTTCAAAAACAAGTCAGGTGGTGCATCCACAGCCGGCACACGCTCGTCGCCCCTTCAGCGTGAGCGCATCACCCTGCTGGCGTGTGCACGCGGCTCACTCCCAGATGCGCAGGCTGCGCTACCCAGGTTGCCCGCGTGTCGGCCGATCGATCGGCTCTCACCAGCCGACCAGTCGGCACCCTTTCTGTCTGCGCCTCGTCGAGGCCTTCATGGGTCGGTCAATCACGCGCCTAGCACCGATCGATCGACAGATCACCTGCCGAAATACATCAGGCACCGATTGATCGCGTGCCCAGCGCCGATCAATCAGTAGGCGCTCTGCCCCCGCCTCGTCAAAAACATCAGGCGCTGATCGATCGCGCGCCCAACACCGATCGTTTGGAAGGCGCTCTGCCTGCTCCTTGCCAACAACACAAGGTACCGCTCGATCGCACACACAACGCTGACCGATCGGCTAGGAGCGCCTTGCGCGCGTCCTGTGCAGACGCTGATGGGGCTCTGCACGCCCACCGTGTGCACTTGCGCGGCTACCGCACACATCCGCCCCATTTTTTCCTCTTTTTCTTCATTTAAAACTCAAAAACACTTCATCACATCCACGTACAATCTTCAAACCTTCAAAACAATATAACATCCTTTTTAAATCCATCATTTTCCGATCAAAATACTCATAAACATCAAAACGTACTTTAAAAACGTAAAAATTTGCCATTGAAATTTTTCTAACAAAAAACATCCAAATCCCAAGCAGTTCCAGTATTTTCCCAAAACATAGATAGTTTTATACGTAAACCTTAAATCAAAACACTTATACCCCAAAATGCACATGAAATCACTTACGGGTCAAAATAACCAAATAGCCACAAACACCCCGTCATGAGTTCGCCCTCCAACTGCTCCTACGCATCGATTTGAGCCTCAAAGTCCTCACCTATAACGCCTTTACCTACATCACAAGATTCAAACTATAAGTCTTATGCTTAGTAAGCGGGTGCAACGAAATAAATGCTCGTGCATGCATAATCATAAAAACTTGTACATTTTTTACTTTACTTATCACTTGACATGGGTTAAAGAGGACTCTAGTAAGGAAGTAGACACATATACTGTAACGCCCTGAGAACTCACACGTTCTTGCTGCGCTCACTACGTGTACACACTGTGACATACAGAGACTCGACGCAAACTCATTTACTTTAATACCACTTTCATTTTCAAATCATATTCAAAAGAACATTTATGAGTATAAAAATTTTTCGACTCGATTCGAAAACAACTCGCGCTTCGAAGAAGGAACACGAAATCCTTAATATAAAATATGCAGCAGAAAAGACAATTTAAAGTAGCTTTAAAATACGACAACAGAACTTGAAATTCTAGGAAAGGGCCCAACACACGCCTCGAGCTACTCGACTCGATGCCGTGCGCCCGTGTAGCGGCACCGCGCCCTTGGTTCTGTGCCACGCACTGGTGTGCGCGCACACTCAACTTGGCGCCGCGGGCCTTGTGCGCGCGCCCTCTCGGCCTGCGAGCCGCGAGCCCCGCACGCCCACGCCCCCACTTCAACGCCCCGCGCGCACCCTTTCGGTGTTGTGCGCCAACGCAACACCGACGCGTCATGCGCACGCACACAAGGCCGCGTGCCCCACGTACCCTGCCTCCGTGCAGCACGTCCGCACGCATGCCCTCACCCGACGCCGCACGACACGTGCGCACTTGTAGGGCCACGTGCCCAGTGCGCCTGCAGTCACGCTGTGCTCCCGCGCACACCGCCACTCCTCTAGTATCTCACCGTGCACACCCCGACCTATTCCATACCCTCTTGACTCCCAATCTTCCTCCCGAAAATTCGGCAAAGTAACATCTAAAAATCGATTATCTCAAAAATCTGAACCTGCACACAGTTCACCAAACTTTTCATAATACTTATCCAGAGATCCCCACCAAATCAAAGTTTTAAAAAGAAATAAAACTACAACAATCTATCAATTATCAAATGAAGAAAATTCACAGTATAGAGCATTACCAAGCTCTTACATGTAAAGAGTATGCGTGCGTCACCAAAAATCACAAACACTCCATGAACCCCTATACAACTGACGCTTATACAAACTCGTCCAATCAATTATATATCCCGACACAATAAAAGAAAATACCCCAACAGTCTAGCCACCATCTACCATCTGCACGGGTCGGGTCGCCCTAACAAATCTGTCGTCCGGTGCCTCGATCGCTCGCCACCAGCCATCCTACACATCAGGACTAGGCTATTGGGGCTCACAAGTGAAAATATCTGCACCTACACCATAGAACACACAAAATAAGCTTAACGCTCAGTAAGTAATGCGATATGAAAGCAAAAACCGACAATACAATCCTATCACATGCAGTCTCTACACTCACACTCATGTTGTCACATCTGTGACGCGTAGTGCAGCTGTACCAGGGTGAGTAGGAACCTAGCGCCACCTTACACCTTGACACGTCACCACCGTCCTGAACTCCCCAGCAACGAGGCCCACAAGCTACACATACGCATCACCACACAGCAAGCACATCAGGGTGAGGGTGTACCTCGTGCCACACTACACCCTAACACGTCGCTTCCCGTCCCAGCCTTCCCAGCAATGGGGCCACAGTTGCCACACACACATATTTTGCGACAGCCCAGCTGGCCCACTTCTCGAGTGGAATTCGCGACTAGTGTTGCACCGACTCACACACTAACAGAATCCGCAGTACCACTCCTCGAGTGAAATCCGCAGTTGGTTACGTACCGGCCCACACACTAGCAGGATCCACGGTACCACCGGCACGCGTCTCACCACTTACTCAAAATATGCTCAAAACCATTTTCGTTCCCTTTTATAAAAAAATGATGCATGTCAAACAATACGCACGCACACCACAATCAATCACATAAATCCTAAAGTTCCACGGTATAGGCCCACTTGGGCAAAACACATGCATGAACTACTTACCTGGCGTAATAAGCTCACTCGACGCACAGCTTCGCTAAAAAGCTTCAACCTAAAACATAAACAATCACTCATCAATCTTCGCATCAAAATTCACTAAATATGTTAAAAATCACATTCCTTAACTAAACTTATGAAATCCCAACTAAAACGAGTCATTAATTTGGTTCGGCCTAAAACCAGCCTAAATTTTAGACGTGCATAACTTTTGCGTCTGTTATCGGAATCGAGCGATTCAAGAGGTTAAACATTTCCTTAAGAACCTAGTTTAACATGCTAAGATGAATTTTAAAACAATAAGCTGCAACTAGGTGAAAAACACCAAAACTGAATCTGTCTTTCACCCAAATTTCACATTTTCGTTTACTTCAACCAAAACTCATTCAAAACTCGTCTTACGCACTAAAATCAGCAATGCTAACATGGCGCGTCACAATTCTTCTAAAAACGCTAAATAACTTGACTCGATTATAAATTCGACATGAACTTTTGACTCGCATAACTTTTGACTCGCATAACTTTTGCGTCGGACATCATAATCGAACGATTCCAGTGGCCAAACGTTTCTCTAACAACCTAATTTCACCCATTGAAACAAAATTTAAAACGAATAACCAAAACTAGGCCGAAACGGCCAAAAACAGAACTTATTTTTCACACCGAAATGCTCAGAA
>JAJTVC010002760.1:0-13277 GCA_022433055.1 Begonia peltatifolia | reverse complement strand
ATGCAAGTCTTTTGTTTCACTAAACACTTCATGTCGGGTTCTCTCTAATGCTGATAGAATTCTCGCAAGAATTCGAAGTGCATAGGAAAAAAGACCACTACCCTTTTGTATTTCTTGAGTATGTAATTAACGTTCTGCCCGTCACAGAATGTGTAAGTTCCACGGAGTATCTACACATGTATAATCCATATTATCCATATATTCTAAAGACCAAAGTTTATACCCTATTCAATCACTTTAATCCAACTTTATCTTAGATGATACTTGTAATGTGTAATCCAATATTTGTGCAAATGTAGATCCACCAAATTATTGTTAAATAGTTTTAATAATCTCCCACTTGAATCCATGTATAAACTAACCATTATACATTATAAGTCTAACTTTATGATATATCAATTTGATATCATCAAAACAGAGTATATCTAACCAATCTTGTCCATAAACTATATTGATATAAGATCAAAATGATTTTTGTCACATCTCATGTATTTAAAGGCATCATTGGTCACAAATATCAACATAATTAAACGATGTAAATCAAATATAAACGTATAGCATGGAAATTACATGTAATGTGATCTTAACACGCCTATTTTCAACTGGTCCAACCAAACTTGTATAGAGATTAGTAATTAACTTTAAATGATTGAGTGAATCACAAAAAATAACCTCAAACTTTATACTGCAATAAACAAAAGTATTCATTACAAAACAAAAAATCTTATAGATGAATCACACAAACTATATAAACTCTCACTAAACCACAAAAATAACATATAAGTGACAACATGTTCACGAAAGACATTTGGTGGTATTCTCTTGGTGAGTGGATTCAATACCATCGAGTTTGTCTCAATGTGATCTACAGGTATTTGACAATTCTAAATCTTTTCTTTCATAATCAAGAACTTGATGTCTATAAAATTACACTCTGGTAAACTCTTGTAATTGTTAGAAAACATCACAACTCTCAAAATTCGGAGCAGTCTTTCAACACCTTCCAAAATCCATAGCACCATGACAAAACTCCCTAACCATAATGCTTGATTGGATACCTTGTAACAAGGAATAAATTATGTTGCACAATGGAAGAAGTTGTAATCGACTACTTGGCACTTTTCTAGGTGATAGCTCCTCCAACCAATATAAAAATATAGTCGAATGTTGTCTTCAGATCGTCATGGCATTCAACAAAACAAATCAATAGACCCAATCATCTCTATTTCATCTTATTTCTTGTATGTGATTCATTCCAAGATTGCTTAAGTATCGTCTTAATATGGCAACTTTGTACGTTATATTCGGACGCATACATACTTGTGTATACACAGGACTTCAGATAGCCGAAGCATAAATAATATTCTATATCTCCTTAATTTCAAATTTACCTTTGGGGTATTGACTTTCATTGATTTTATCATCTTTATCCATATGGTTATATCTTAGTTTACATTCAAGCATGTCAAATATTTTAAGATCCTAGTCAATATAACTCTTTTATGACAACCAAACTATATCTTGAAAACAATCTCAGTATATTTGAATCCCTTGTCCACAAGATTTCTAATCTCAAATTTCTTTGATAGAAATCTCTTGGTTTCGTGCAACAAGTCTATATCGTTGCATGCAAGTAAAATGTCACGTACATCTAAAACCAGAAAGATAACTTTACTGTTACTGAACTTGTGGTACACACAATTATCCACTATAGTCATCTCAAATCAAAAGAAATGACTACTTACGAGGAAATTATAATATCATTGATGAGAAGTTTGTTTTAGCTCGCATGTGGATTTGTTTAACTTAACAAACTAATTTTATTGAGTAATATGCATAAAAAAATTCAGGTTGTACCATATAATTGTTTCTTCATCAATGTCCCCATTGAGAATGTTGTCTTTGTAAAAAATCATATTTTTATAATTAATTAAAATTTCACATGTCGACTTTGACTGACAACGTGTCAAAGGTTGACTTTTTTCTTTTATAGCCATGTTGGGATTTTCAAAAAATTTTGATCAAATCGATAAATTGGAAAGTTACAATGTGGTTAATTTGGAAAAAATTGATATCGGATAGTTAGGATTTTTACCTTGAGTGAGAATTTGGAAAAGTGTTTGAAATTTGAAAGGATGAGAATGTGGTGAATTTGATTTAATATAATTGGAATTAATTAACAATATTGTAATCAAAAGATTAAGAAAAAGGGAGAAAATGAGGATTATTTTGAAAATAAGGTTGAAACTGTATTTCCTTCTCATTCTCACCTTGGCCGGGGAAGGGGGGACTGTCAATTTATGAGGCTTAAATTGTGTTCGCAAAGCTTGAAACTACAACCTTCATGAACGAACTTCGAGTCTCCTTTTTTAGGTTTAAAGTTAGGGTTTATGTTTAAACTCAGATTCAAGCAAAAGAGTTCGAATCGCATGGTTAATTTTGATTTGTTGGTATATTTAGAGCGTGTGCAAGTGTATTTGCCATTTGAAGGCAAAAAATTGGTGGGAAAGGGTAAGTTTCACGAACTCTCTTTGCTGGAATCAACCCATCAGTCGACACTTTGAGGTTAAGTGTCGACTAGTCATGCATTTTAGCAAGTACTCAAGAGTTTAAGGCTTGACACTTAGCAGGAGTTTTGTTCGCCCAACAAGGGCCGACACCTTTGGATGAAGTGTCAATCAATGCTGAACCCGAGAGCTCCCGCTAGTTGGGTTGGTCGCAATCACTCAAGGTCAACATCATGGTCGACCCCTGAGCAACCCCAGAGTTGAAAGTGTTGACCGATTTGGACACCAGTCGACACTTCTCATGCTGAAGCAAGCAAGTGTTGATCGGTCCTAGCAAGGGTCGGCACTTGATGTGCCTAGTGCAGAGCAAGGTTGACCTTTGGTGTGACCGGTCGACCCTTGCACAATTTTGTTTCTCCATTTGGTTTATTGGATGAGAAACGTTTTTCATCGAGGCACTACTACAACCCTTTATAGTGTTTTCAGATTGGATTCCTAGTCCCACTATAGAATCCATCCATGTTTTCTCTTAGTGTTGAGTTGGATATTCATGACTTTGGTTTTCTTTTAGTCTCGAACGAGTTTGCTGATTTTAAGCCACTGTTAGATGTTGCTGCTCTTTTGCGAAAGAAGAGTAGTCATTATTGACGTAGCAATTTTATATGCTTTATGCATTATATGAGATGTTTTTTGAAAACTATTATTTAGGTAGGTTGCCATTTGTAAAAGATGCCGAGGTATGGTTGCTTGTGTAATAACCCGGAAATTTTGAATTTTAATTTTAATTTTTGAAATTTTAATCTAATCTCGGTCGGGGTTTTGAGAAATATTTCAACGGAAAAATTTAAAATTTTAAAACTCGGAATCTAGTTTTGTGGTGGTTTTCGAGATTTTAAGTCGGGAGGACGAAAATTTGGTGAAGTTACGGACGATAAAAACAGTGAGGGCATTTTGGTAATATTTATATATTAAAAAAAAAAATCTAATATAACAACCAAATGGCTTCGGGAGGAAGCCATTCGGCTGTTACTCCTTGGTGCCGAGAGAGCCGAGAGGGAGACGCGGGAGAAGGGAGAAAGCTTCGAGCTCCGACGACGGCCGACGACTGGAGGAGAAGTTAGCGGTAGCCGACGTGGGTAAGGGGCTCCGATAAGTCATGAACGACGTGTAGCTCAGCCATTCCCGTGCCGAAGACCCAAGGTAAACTGCCCTCCTCCCTTTCGATTTTCCGCCAGCAAGTGGGAAGTTCGGTTGCTTCCGAACTGCCGCTTTGTTTGAGCTCGGTTCTTGGTGTGTGGAGGCTGGGGTGGGCGCGCCGGGGGCTCGGCATTCCGCCCCAAACCCGACCAAGGACAGGTGGGAATGTCCCCTGGTCCTCCTCTCTATTTGTGGTGGCCGAAAATGTAGGTTACCTGTGTTCCTGCCTTGGCTTATTGTGCCAAGGTATGGAGAGGTTTGCAGCAAGGGAGAAAGGGGGGCATCGGTGGTGTCCTGGTTTTGAGAAGAAAACCAGGGAGGGTTGTGCTGCCATTCGAACTTTTTGATCGAGAAGGTTCGAATTGTCATTATTTTATGCATATTGGACTGTAATGTGGCTGCTTGGTGAAAGAATTGGCGAGATTGGATCGAAGTTGAATTTTCGGCTATTTTTCGTATAAAAACAGATTCTGTTTTTTGCCGTTTTGGCTAGGCTTAGGTTGATCGTTTTAAATTCTGTTTTGTGGGTTAAAAATAGGTTGTTAGAGGAACGTATGGCCGCTGGAATCGTTCGATTCCGATATCCGACGCAAAAGTTATGCGCGTCGGAAGTTTATGTCGGATTTTGGTCCAAGTCAAATTAGTGAGCGTTTTTCGTGGAATTTCGATGTGTGATAGTGACATGTCTGTTTTTACTGCGTAAAGCTGAATTGAGTGAGTTTTGGTTGAAGAAAAACAAAGGTTGAAATTTTATAAAAAAATGGCAGATTCAGTTTTTGACATTTTTTGCCTATCTGCGGCTTACCGTTTTAAAATCCGTCTTAGTATGTTGAACTAGGTTCCTAAAGGGACGTTTAGCTACTTGAATCGTTCGATTCCGTTGACGGACGCAAAAGGTATGCGCGTCCGAACTTTGGGCTGGTTTTCGGCCAAACCAAACCAATGGCCCGTTTTAGTTGGAATTTCACGAGTGTAGTTGATGAAGGTTATTTTTAGCTATCTGGTGGATCTTGAGATGAATATTGATGTGTGATTATTTGCATTTTAGGTTGAGACATTTTTGGCGAAGCTGTGCATCGAGCGAGCTTAGGACGCCAGGTAAGTAGTGCATGCATGCGTTTTGCCCAAGTGGGCTTACACCGTAGAACTTTAGAGTTTTATGTGATTGATTGTGATGTGCGTGCGTATTGTTTGACAGCATCATATTTTAAAAACGTGAACGAAAATGGTTTTAAGCATGTTTTGAGTATGTGGTGAGACGTGTGGCGGTGGTACCGCGGATCTCGCTATTGTGCGGGCCGGTGCTTCACTAGTCGCGGATTCCACTCGAGGGGTGGGCCGACTGGGCCGTCATGCGGCGTGAATGTGTCGACGGTGAGGATATGGGCAGTGGTACCGTGGATCCTACTAGTGTGTAGGCCGGTGCAACACCAGTCGCGGATCCTACTCGAGGGGTGGGCCGGCTGGGCTGCCGCGAAACGTGTGTGTGTGGCAACTGTGGCCCCGTGCTGGGGAGGCTGGGACGGGGGAGACGTGTCAGGGTGTAGAGTGGCGCGAGGTACATTTTTACCCTATGTGGTTGCCGTGTGGTGATGCGTGTGTGTAGCTTGTGGACCTCGTTGCTGGGGAGTCCGGGACGGTGGCGACGTGTCAGGGTGTAGGGTGGCGTAAGGTTCCTCCTTACCTTGGTGCGGCTGCACTACGCGTGACAGATGTGACAACATGAGTGTGAGTGTAGAGACTGCATGTGATAGGATTGCATTGTCGCCTTTTACTTTCATATTGCATTACTTACTGGGCGTTAGGTTTATGTTGTGTGTTCTGTGGTGTAGGTGCTGACGATACTGCTGGTGAGCCTCGAGAGTCTAGTCCAGAGGCGTATGATGGTTGGCGGCGTGCGTCCAAAGCACCGGATGACGAATTTTGTTAGGGCGACCCGACCCGTGGTGGTGGTAGGTGATAGTAGATTTATTATTTTATGTCGGGTCTTTGTGTAGACAGCGGAGTTGTATAGACGTTGATTTTTTTTTTTGATATTGTATAGATGGGTTGTAGTGTTTTGGGGACACGTACGTATTGTTATATGTTAGAGTATGATATTACTCTATACTGGGGACTTTCTTCATTTGTATTTGATGAGTTTTCGTTATCCTTAAACTCTGATTTTGTTATGGTGGTTTTCTCTAGATGGTTGATAGTTAAATATTGTTGAATTATGGTGAATTGTGTGCAGGGTTTAAATTTTGGGATAGTCAGTTTTTAGCCGTTACTCTGCCGAAATTTCGGGAGAGAGGTTGAGAGTCGAGGGGATATGGAATGGGTTGAGATGTGGACAGTGAATGCTAGAGAAGGGTAGATGAGCGTGGGAGTGCGGCGTGATCGCAGGTGCGCGGGGCACGCGGCCCTGCGGGTGCTCACAGGTCGTGCGGCGCCGGGTGAGGGCGTGCGCGCGGACGTGCTGTACAGTGGCAGGGTGCGTGGGGCATGCGGCGCTGTGAGCGTGCGCGAGACACAGTGACGTGGAGTTGGCACGTGCGGCACTGCGAGAGTGCGCGCGGTGTGTCGAAGTGGAGACGTGAGTGTGCGGTACCGGATTGTGTAGTTCGAGAGGTGCGTTGGATTTTTCCTAAGATCTCAAGTCTTACCGTTTTATCTTAAACTATTTTAAATGGTTTTCTTTTCTGCTGTGTAGTTTCTATGTTGAGGATTTCGTGTTCCCTCTTCGGGACGCGAATTGTTTTCAAATCGAGTCGGAAATTTTTCATACTCACAAATGTTCTTTTGAAAATGATTTGAAAACGAAAAGAGTATTAAATTGAGTGCGTTATGTCAAGTGTTAGTGTGTGTAGTGTGTAGATGCACTGTAGCGCACCAGGAACGCGGGGTTTCTCGGGGTGTTACAGCTTGCACGTTGGCTTTATACGATATGTATGTATGATTTTCTCACATTTATTTTCAACATATATAATATATGATTTTTCTATGATCTGTTGAGAGGATGAAACCTCGTGATACTTTGGACGGTTTCAGTGTTAAGGTATCACGATGTTATCATGTTATAACTTCTGTTGCATGAAGGTTGTATTGCTTGCATGTATAGAAAATGACAATAGAGTGGTGATGACGCACTGCTCGGGTTTCAAGTCCCTAAACATGATATGAGTGCTTATTGTGTGAATGGTTTCATTGCTAACTGTTGGTCACTGATCACTCGGGTGATGTACTGAATCTTTGGTTCACCGTCACAGTTTTCCTGCGGCTTCATAAGCAGTTGTTGGGTGTTTAGATCCCCGCCTTTCTATGATAGTGTGCCAGAGGTATCCTTGTGTCATCCTTCTTTTTCACTACGAATGTTGTATGTGAAAATGGTGAGATTTATTTTCGTTGTACAGTCACCTATGTACGTGGCAGGTTTTGTAACTACCTCACTAAGGGCTCGTAGAGACGGTTTTGATAAAAAAAAAGGAATATGATTTCCTTAACAGTTTTGTAAACTCATGCATAGTTTTGAAATGAAGATAAAACTTATTTTTGAATTGAGATACATTAAATATAACGTTTCTATTGAATTAGTCAATAACCCCAACTACCTCCTCTCAATCCAGATAAAGAGAAGAACGACTAGCCTCAATAGAGATATGAAAGAGGCTGCTAGTTATTTCCTTTCTATTAGGACTATATTTGTTTCCTTGGTAAGTTTAGTTGTTTAGTTTGGGTCTGCAAACCTAACTCATGGATTGGATTTCTTTACTTTCATGCACAATTGAATGCTTTTAATTATTTAATGTATTGCATTATATCTATTTTTGATTTACTATGTGGGATTTGGCTTGATTTTATTTAAAAGACTTCCACTGCAAACCTAGTCTTGGACTGTGTGATTGGGTTCCCTTCCCAATAATCCAGTCACCTGACTTGACATTTCTACTTTGGCCTATCCTTATGTTGTGATAGTTTTACCATCTCTATGATATAGCTCTAAATAAAAAAAAGCTATTAATAAATTATGTTTCTAAAAAAGTCTGTTGAAGATACTCATACTCAAGAGAGTCTCTTTATAATCAATCTCTTTACTAAAATCTTTATCAACGAGATGCTCCTTGAACCTCTCAATGTTTTAAAATCTATTTCTAACATACGAGTTTTGAACCTTTAGGCAATAAGACAAATCTCAAACCTCATTGTCCTTCATGGACTTTAATTTCTCATTACCTGCATCGATCCACTTTTGAGAGTGAGAACCTTCAATGGCTTGGTAGAAAGTAGAGCATTATCATCTTCCACCTAACCAACTTCTCATGCTCTTGTAGAATTACGAAATAATCATATGAAATTGTCCTTCTTCTCTCTTTAGAGGATATTTTTGATGACATAATTGCTTGAACACGTTGTTAAGTTTTCAGGAATAATCTTCTGATCTGGTTTAGGAAGTGATTCGACACTATTATATAGATTTGCCAATTGATCAAATAAACGACAACTAAAAGAAGAGAAATAAATTCTTCTTCAAAGATAATGTCATCCTTATCTCTCTTCTACCAACTTAACATACTGAAGAAATTGGGCATTTATTGTCCCAACAAATGTTTAAGCAACAGGATCATAAAATTTCTATCCCCTTGATCTTTCAGAAAACCCAACAAAATGACAACCAATTGGTCTAAAGTTCAGCTTCTTTTCATTGGGTCTATGAGGCATTGCCTCCTCTGGACACACTCTCATGTGGAGTTTTATTAGTTTTTGCCTTAGTGGTTACATTATTAAGGATATAAGTTGATGTTTTCAATACTTCATCCTAGAGGGATTCTGATAAGGTGGAACGAGCAATCATACTCTTTATTATATCCTTAAGCATTATGTTCATTCATTAAACCACAACATTCATGCTATATGACCGCAACAAGGTGTATTGAGGAACAATATTGTATTCCTTTAGGTATCTAGCAAAAGGTCCCGAACATTATTCGCATGACTCGTCATTCTAACCATAATTCTCACCACCACAATCGAACCTCACAACTTTAATCATTTTGTTGAATTAATTTCCAACTTCAACTTTAAAGGCCTTGACAATGTTCAAAGACTAAACCTTCTCATGAATCAGAGATAGAAAGCTGTAACGAGACTAATCGTTTATGATGGATATAAAATATTGACCTATCCAAGAAACCTTAAGAAATGGCTCACAAATATTCATATGTATCAATTATAGGACTTTTGAAGCTCTACTAGCTTCTCATCTCCTCAAACTTGTTTGTTTTCCTTTGATGCAATTGACACATAACTCAAAGTTAGCCATATTAAAAGGAGCCAAAAATTTTATCTCACACAAGTTTTTCAATTCTCTTTTTCAGATATGATCTAAATATTTATGCCACTAAATTATTATTTGTTAACTTATGTTTTGTTAGAGCCCGCGTCCCAATTATTAAGATTCCCAAAATGAGAATAACACAAATCAGCATAATTAACTGAATTAAAATCGATTATCATTCATGCAAAATGGGCCATAACAACCAACCTACTGTTTAATACACAAGTCTCATTACGTACAAAACTTTATCTAGAATTTATTTTATAAACATAAGTCATACAAAAACTAATTACATAAAAAGACAATCCAAAAATTTCTACTAACCCTATCTTATACTGGACTGATCAATCTATTATGCCTTTACCTGTTCCTAGAAATTTAGAGAAAACAATGAAGTGAGCTTTATAAAGCTCTGTTAGAATCCTAATATAAGGATTTACCAAATTAAACATAAATTACATATAATTATGTACTAATTTCTCTACATTATTAGCCCTCATAACCATTGTTTCTATTTATCAACATTGGTTAACTCTCATGATCACATATCCCAAGTTATTTGTGTTGAATCTCTAAACATTTCTTAATGCTTAACTATGTGCCACACCTCTTTATGTAAGAAATATATTGGGAATATATGTGAACGCTTATGCATGTGATTTAAATAATCATAGGCTACGAAACTCTTCTCTCATTCTCTTGTGCAATAAATCTTTATGAACACTTTAACTTCATGTATAATATTTGTTTTCAAACATCTACTTCTTGTTCAACTCTTTAATACACTTTATTCTCAACTATAATCAAACTATGAAATATCATCTATATTTCACACTTCCATTCAGTAATTTATATTTTATTAAGACTATCTAGACATTTCATTTAATATCTAATTCATTTCTCACACTCAACCCATGGTTACATTTTCACAAAACTATCGGACATTTTTTACTAATTTGTAAACTCATTTTAATGTTTTTTATAAAGTTAACTAGACATTTCTATCTAATGTCTAACCTTATACTCTTTCTATAAAATTCTCTAGATATTATGATTAATGTTATTCTTTACATAGCTTACTAGACATATTATTAATATCTAACTTTATTTTTGTTTATCACAATTTTGTATATGTAACAACTAATTAATACACATATGAAACGATTAAAATCATTGTTGAGATGGTATAACTCACTCACCACTCATTTATATACTCAACTATATGTTGAGTATGAAAATGTTGCTCTTGTACACCACTTATGCTATGATAAGTGAATCAATACAAGTGTATACACCATATTATTTACTTGATCTCATATTTAGCAAGTATCATATTAACATATTATGTGAATGTGTAACGCCCAAAATTCTTAAAATTTTACTTTTCTCAAAGTGGCAAAATGAAAAATTTTCTCTCAATTTGATTAACAAATTAGGCTTAAAATCAAGAATTGAAAATCTTAAATTTAAAAAATTTGAAAGATTTTGAATATTAATACGTGAAAGATTTTAAAACAAAAATTCAAATATTAAATAGCTTTGTGAGGATGGAAATAAATGTAGAATTAATAAAACTTCATAAGTTAAAATAATTCATGAAACCTTATTAATGAAAATATCAAAAAAATTATTTAAAATCCCAACTACAAGAAAAATACAAAAATATCCTTGAAAATTGAAACAATATTTTCATTGATCCAAAAATATTATCTTTCTCTGTAATGTTCGCATGCCTTTAATAAGTTCTCAATCAAAATCATATAATCTTTCGATAAAAATTAATCTACATCACAAAATTATAAACTATGAGATAAACTCAATAAGAAAAAACACGTACAGGTACCAATTAACATCATACGTTACCGAATCCAACAGTTACATACTAGTTGGAACTCAATTTTTAACTTTCCTTCAAGATTTCATCCGTCATCTCATTTTCGTTCATACTTTCATTAGCCATCTCATTTTCATTCAGAGTTTCATTAGATATATAAATTCATTTAGATTCATTAGTCATCTCATTCATTCAAGCTCACATTAGTCATTTCATATTTTTCATCAATTCCATCAGATTCATACATACATACTCGCATACAATATATCATATCATTTTTTATCTTTATACAATTCTATGTCAATGTATAAACATGTGTGTTCAATTCAAATACCCTAATCAAATAATAAAATAATTTAAAAGAAACTAACTATAAACTTTATGATGTAGGGTCATAGGTAAAGCGTTAAGAACAAATGTTTTCTAGAATATAATACTATGACTTGTCGAATATTTGTGAATCGCTTCTCACATGTAGAGCTAGTTCATTGTTAATATTTAGGTGAATAAAAATAAATCACTCTCTCTATATATCATAACTTTTGTTAAATTGTTATTAATCAAACTCTAATAGAAAGTAAGAGTTCTTTACTTTGAACGATTTTGAGTGTCTCCGTTTGCTTTGAATTGCTTTTTGTTGGATTTTTGGATACGAGTCGAAGTCATTATCTTTTCTCGGTTTCTGCAATTTTACTCGTTTAGTTATTCTAACTATCAAACCCTTTAAGAATGAGATAAAAATCAATACTTGATAATCTTGAGTCGACATGGAATGATTTGGACTAAAACTTGTTCATCGACTTGAAGAGTTTAGGGCGTCCGACAATCTCGTGATTTGTGGGTGGCTTTTAAGTTGCCTTATAATTTTGGAATCAATTGAGGGTGCATGATGAATTGGGTTTTTGCCTAACTTGTTGGCATAGAAACAGAGAAGAGAGCACTCATTGAGGGAGAATTTGAGAGAGGAAGACAAACTAGAGCTTTTAACTCATAGGTAATTTGCTAATTCTACGCAACAAATATTTAGGTAATTAAATATTTAGGTAGAGAAATTAGTTAGAGAGAAAAGAGGAAGGAAAGATTATATCCTTATGCGTTTGGAGAGATAATAGAAAATTTAATAAAAAGAAATACCTAGAGAGATAAAATAGAAGATCAATATTTTAATCTTTTCCTTTATTTTTATTATGTATTTAAATGAAGTATTTAAAGGAAACTAATAGTGACATATATAAATGTTTAATTTCTTTTTATATAACTCGTGAAATTAAATTTCTAATCTTTTGTTTTATTTTATTTTTACTTAATTTAATTTGGCACTATGAATGTGGACTAAAGGAATTGGAATGATTTGAGTTACAATCTTAGATCTTGATTCTCACAATATATTGAATGAATTAGATTTTATTTTAAGTTAAATTTTGATTAACGAGATTTTAAAGAGATTTGATTTGGTAAATTTTCAAATCTTATATTGGGTAAAATTTAATGAGATTATAAAGAATTTCAAAGACTCATCTAATTATTTGATTCAGTTAACATTTTATGATATTTGAATTTTCACTAATTTAAATATTAAAATTTTATCTTAATTCAAATTTTTTAAAATGTGAAGATGTTACATAATATCATTGTCAATATGATGATCAACAACTATCATATGTAAAACTGCACATATATGTACATCATATTGATTATGTCACAGTAGTGTTTGTATCTCATAATAATGACCTCCGAATGACTACGAATACGCAACTGAAGGAGAACTCACAGTCACTCCTCTTCTAGTTTTTGACTTTACACACGTCACAAAGTACATAGCCAGCAAAATATATGAGTTCGAATGTTACTAATTATACCTCTTGTGTATAAATAAATAAATAAATAAATTATATATATATATATGCATAAAGTAGGAACATATAGATCTTTACTAAATGATAAGTAATATGTAACATGATTTATGCATAAATATTGTCCTTATCTTTGTCTAGACACACCCAAAAAACATACCCAAAGTTGTGCCCAAATGTAATAACCCGGGAATTTCGAATTTATATTTTTATTTCTGGAATTTTTAGTTTAATCCCGGTCGGAGTTTTGAGAAATATTTCAACGGGAAAGATTTAAATTATAGGCTCGAGGCCTACTTTTGCGATTGGTTTTCGGAATTTAAAGCCGGGAGGTCGGGAAGTTACGAAATTTTGGACGATTGAAGTACGTGGGGGCATTTTTGTAATTTGTAATTAATTTAAAAAAAAAAAAAAACATAACAGGTGGAATGGCTTCGGGTGGAAGCCATTCCACCCTGTGTTGTGCGCGGCCGAGAGGGAGCGAAACCGAGAGGGGGAGCGCGGGTAGCCGAGAGAGAGAGAGCCGGTGGTCTGTCGACACCGACGACGGAGAAGAATCGAACGCTAGTTCG
>JAJTVC010002726.1:0-19297 GCA_022433055.1 Begonia peltatifolia | reverse complement strand
CGTGAGGTTCCTCCTTACCCTGGTGCGGCTGCACTACGCGTCACAGATGTGACAACATGAGTGTGAGTGTAGAGACTGCATGTGATAGGATTGCATTGTCGGCTTTTACTTTCATATCGTATTACTTACTGAGCGTTAGGCTTATGTTGTGTATTCGGTGGTGTAGGTGCTGACGATACCGCTGGTGAGCCTCGAGTGCCTAGTCCTGAGGCGTAGGATGGTTGGCGGCGTGCGACTGCGGCACCGGATGGCGGACTTTTGTTAGGGCGACCCGACCCGTGGATATGGTAGGTTGTGGCATGGTCGGTTTGTGGGTTTTCTTTCTTTTGCGGTGGTTATGTACGGAGGATGGGATTGATTGTTGTATATGCGTCAGTGTATAGGTGTATATGGAGTGCGTGTGATTTTGGTAACGTACGCGGATATTTTCCATGTTAGAGTAAGTTATTTCTCTATACTGGAGACTTTCTTCATTTGTATTTGACGGATTTTCGTCGCCTTCTTACTCTGATTTGGGTTGGAATGATTTCTCTGGATGATGGATAGGTAAATATTGTTGGATTTTGGTGAATTGTGTGCAGGGTTAAATTTTGGGGTAGCCAGTTTTTAGGCGGTACTCTGCCGAAATTTCGGGAGAGGGGTTGAGGTTCGAGAGGATACGAAATAGGTCAAGGTATGTGTATGATGAATGCTAGAGGAGTTCATATGAGTGTGGATGTGCGGCGTGATCGCAGGTGCGCGGGGCACGCGGCCCTGTGGGTGCACACGGGTCATGCGGCGCCGGGTGAGGGCGTGCGCGCGGACGTGCTGTACAGAGGCAGGGTGCGTGGGGCACGCGGCGCTGTGAGCGTGCGCGAGATACAGCGACGTTGGGTTGGCACCTGTGGCACCGCGGTGGTGTACGCGGGGTGTCGGAGTGGGGACGTGAGTGCTTGGGACCGGACTGGGTAGTTCGTGGGGAGCGTGGGATTCTTTCCTAGGATTTCAAGTCTTACCGTTTTATCTCAAATTGTTTTAAATGGTTTTCTTTTCCGCTGCGTAGTTTTATGTTGAGGACTTCGTGTTTCCTCTTCGGGACGCGAGATGTTTTTTTTGAATCGAGTCGAAAAATTTTCATACTCACAAATGTGTTTTTTTAAAAATGAGTTGAAAACGAAAGAGGTATTGAATTGAGTTAGTTGTGTCAAGTGTTAGTGTGTGTGTGTAGTGTGTAGATGCACTGTAGCGCACCGGGGACGTGTGGGTTCTCGGGGTGTTACAGTCTTGGGTTTTCTTGGCATCTCTTTCCTATTCCTGATCAAAGTTAACGTAATCAAATCTTAGTCATGGACTAACTAAAATTAAAGAAATACTTACAGTTGGTGAAGCATGCTGCATGGCGGCTGCCACTGTTGGGTATTCCATTGAACGACTGGACCATTTGGCTCTGATACGATCTCTGTGGCGCCGTGAAAACCATCACAGTTCCCGGTACGTTAACTACTACTACTCACTGATCTGATACCATCTCTGTAGAGCTCTGAAAACCTTCTCGTTTCCGGTTAGCTCTCTGCTTTGACACCACCCCTATAGCGCCCACGAATCGTACTTGAACTCTGGTCGCCAACTAACACTTAATCATCACTTCAATAAAATTCGTGTAAAAATTTTAACTTTTATTCCTCTACTTAAACGACATTTTTAAAACGTTTAAACTGGTCACAGCGGAATACTAAGTCAAAAATCAATTTGAATAAAACTTCGATTTTCAAAACATTATAAAAAGGGATACCGGTCAACACATGTACACACCAGTCGACACTTTATTTCTCGCTGTCCACCCGGGTCGAACCCCGCGGTCGACACTCTAACCCTTCTACACTAACCGGTCCCCACCTAAGGGTGTCGGTTGACACATTAGTTCTCTCTCCCTGCATAGTTCGAACCCCGCGGTCGACACTCTCGCCGTGTTTACCCTAACCGGTCAACACTTGTATGCACCGGTATACATTTCGTTTCTCTCTATCCGCGTTGGTCGACTCAGGTAGTTGACACCTATAGAGCTTAGTCGACACTTGCTAGGCTTGGTCGACCATTTAGCCTATAGGTCGACACTTCCTTCACATGATTTCATGAAAAATTGGCAATATATATATATATATATATATATATATATATATCAGAATACCAATTCACATATCACTTGAATCCTACGTGTCCTATAACATATATACAACCCAAGTTTTACTGCCAAAAGGCCTACTAACTCATAGCATCTCCACACCATGGTCGAGTCGCCCCAACAAAACTGCCTGCACCATCATACCAGCACAGGTCACCAACTGCAATCCTAATCACGCCCACGGTCATAGAGCTCACCTGATAGCTCGTCGTCACCTACATCACAGAATAGAAAATGTAAGCTTAATGCTTAGCAAGTAGGGAACAGTATACAAGAAAACAATGCATAAGCTCAAGCCCTAGCGCATGCAGTTTCTACACTATATTTCGTTCTCGTTTCGTTGTAGTTTTTATTAATCTTCCACTCTCTCACGTGGATCAAGTAGCCACCGATCCTATCACCACTCAGAACGGCCACGCCTTGACCTAGCAGAGCGAGATCGGAGGCACACGTTAGATCCACACACGGGATGGCCATTTAATGATCTCCTCCCAATCGCGAAACCCTCTAATGCCTTCTCACTAGCATGTTCACGACAAGGTGCTCCCACTCACGACATCTTACGTATTTTCATCAGTCCATCTCTCATAGAGGCCCTCTCGAGATGCTACCACACAAGCACCATCACACGACGAGGCGTACCTATTCGAGACCACGTTACATCTTCTCTTTTGTTTTTACATTTCATACTCGCGTCTCCAAAACATGCTCAAAACTCAATTTTTCTTAGTTCAAGGAAAACATAATGCATGACAATACATATGGTCAACCAATGAATGAGCAATCAACCCTACCGTTCCGTAGTGTAGGCCCGCAGGCAAAACACAAGCAATCCACTACTTACTTAGATCTCCATAAAATTCTCAATCTCTTCCGTGACCTTAAATGCTCAACTCGTTAACCTAATATATTCATGGAATTAATTCAGCAATCATCAAAATAAATCTAAATAATACCTATTTTAACTCTAGCACAAACCATATTCACTTTTTTTGTTGCCTTTCTTTCAATCGGCCATAACTCTCTCATTTTTTATCGGATTTAAACGATCTAATATGTTTCGTAAACCTCTAAATGCCTACTATCCAACACGTCACTCTGTTTTACAAAACCAAACAACATAGCCTTTCAGTTTTTTTTTTTGACAAAAACAAAACCGGTGACAAACTTTCGGTTTTCAACAAAACTCAACTAAACCTAAAATCTTTCTATGTAATCAACTTATATCACACTATATTCCAAATAACCAGAAAACATAGCAAGGAAAAAGGAATTTATGGAAGTCTAACCTAGGGTTTCATCAACTTCTCCAAAACCATACAAAACCTACTTAAAATGCATAAAACTTCTAAAGGTTTTACATCACATCACAATACCTATCTAAAACTAACCTTTGGTCTTGATAAAATGGAGAAACGGTGGGGGTAGAGACCTCCTTGGTTGCTGATCATGGAAGGGGACAGGGAAGGAATGACTTTGTCATTTACCCACCAACCTTACACATTTAAATTCTCCAATCAACCTTAATTCCCATATCACCACAAAACTTAGGTTAATTACACCACCCCACTAGCCATCATCCCCATGTGTCTCACTCATTTTTCCACTTCATTTTGCTATTATTTATCATTACAACAACAACTACACTAAACACACTACGTGTAGTTTACTCCTAACTAACTACACCCATTTTTTTCCCCTCGATTTGCCCTCTTCACACAAAAATTCTAAAGGCAACTCCTGGTTCAGACAAAATTTTGCGTGTTACACATCAAAACTCGTCTCAACACACTTCCCACGTATTAAAATTACGACTAATAACTTAATCCCCCCAAAGCCCAACTAACACGGCTCGCTAACCCAAATTCTGGCAAAAAATCAATCTAACTTCTAACGCCGATAACTTTTGCGTTGGTTGTCGGAAACACTCAATTGCAGCGGCTAAATGCTCCGCTAATAACCTAGTTTAACATATCAAAAGAGAATCTGAAACGATCAACCACAGCTATGGCAAAAATCTAAAAACAGAATAGGTTTTATGCTTAAATTCCTACATTCTTGATGTTTCAGCAAAACTCAACAATTTCCTCACCAATCCATCACTTTTATCATCAATAACCTCACAAAAATCAATAATAATTGCCATAAACACTCAAACTTTAAAACCCTAAATCTCTATCTGCCAATTTTTATCATACTCTAATCCTAACACAAAACTAAACCACAAAATACTCAAATCTACCTTAAACCATTGTACTAGAGGGTTAAATGGAGGGATGACATTGCGTCGAGGAAGAGAGGATTGCTGAAGGGAGAATTCTCGCTTGTGGAAGGGAGGGTTTTCTCTACCAAGGAAGAGGGGTCCCTCTCCCTTCGTATTTTAAAAAAATTTAATTAATTATATTCTTTAATATAATTAATCCTAATTACATTTTTACCCTCACCCTTTATCCATTAGTTAAATCGACATTCAGTCCGTTTCTAGTCGAACTACTAAAATTTTCTCTTCCCCATTAGCCTCAAAATAATCTTTTATCCAATAGTTCAAATTCTTCACTCTCGATTTTGACCTCAACTCCGCCGTTTACCTATACGAATTTTCAAAAATTTAATTACAGAAATCCCCGGTATTACAGTCTTTGATGCACTGCGTTTACCTGTTGGCACACCACGCAACCCTCAACATATTTGGCTACCTCCCGCTTCGTATTAGGCCACCAATAGTGTAGCTTCAAGTTCAATCTTGGTACTACCCGGATGTACAGCGAAAGAGGAAAAGTGAGCTTCTGATAGTAATTCCTTCCTTAGCTTCTCATTTTTTGAATAACGGAGCTCAGTGCTAGCATTGGCCTCCATATCCGCCTTTAGCGCTCTATACATAGAGTAAGTCTCCTGAGCCTGCTTAATTCTGTCCAAGATGGTCGACCTTAATGACACCACCGAAAGTGTGCCTGCCAAATCAGAAACCACTTATAGGCAGAACTCTTGCATCTCAATCCTCAGCTCGGTAGGCATCGCTAGAATCTTAGCAGACTTAAAGTTTACACTCGGCTCAGGGCGTCTGCTCGCTTTCCTCGGTTCATACTTGATTTTCAGGTCATAGTACTTAACCAACTCCAGCCACCTCATTTATCTCAAGTTCAGTTCCTTTTGCGTGAAGATATACTTTATACTCTGGTGGTCCGAAAAGATTTCGTACTGTTGTCCATACAAATAATGCCCCCAGATCTGAAGTGCAAAAGACCACGACCGCCAACTCCATGTCATGCGTGGGATAATTCTGCTCGTAGAGCTTCAATTGCCTTGAAGTATAGGCAAGCATCCTTCGACTCTGTATCAACACACAACCCAAGCATACCCTGGAGGCGTCATAATAAAGGCTAAACTTCTCCCCCTCTAACGGCAGTACCAATAAATGGGTTGTAGTCAACCTTTGTTTCAATGCCTAGAAGCTGTCATCGCACTCATCAGACCAACTATACGTCACGTTCTTCCTGGTCAATCGAGTCAAAGGGACTGCCATCTTGAAGAATCCCTCAATAAAGCTTTGATAGTATCCCACCAATCCCAGAAAACTGCGTATCTTGATGGCACTGGTCGGTCGTGGTCATTTCTTCACAGACTTAACCCTCGCTGGACCCATTGAAATACCATCACGAGAGATGACATCCCCCAAATATTTGATCTTGTACAGCCAAAATTCACACTTAGAGGACTTAGTATATAGTTGGTGTTGCCCCACAGTCGTCAGCACGATCTTCAAGTGCTCTCTATGCTCATCTTCACTCCGAGAGTATATTAAGATTTTATCAATGAACACTGTCACTGTAGCGCCCCAGTAATCCATGCAAGTTTCCTACTCGCTCTGCCATGTCACCACCTCTGTACTGCCTACGAGTCGTCCCCGAACCTGGGTCGCCAACCGTACATTTACTCATTTCCTCGATAAATTTCTTACAAAATTTTAGAACTTTGGTTGCTTGACTTAAAACGACATCTTTGAAAATATTTAAAAACATCGCAGTGGAAGACTTGATCAAAATCAATTTAAATAAAACTTCACTTTTTAAAACATAATAAAAAGAAACTGGTCGACACCTGTAAATGCCGGTCGACACTTTAATTCTCACTACCTGCCCTGGTCGAAAATCGGGCGAAACCTCTACGCTCATTACATGGAGGGGTCGACACTTGTTTTCGCCGGTTGACACTATATTTCTCTTTGTTCACCCCCGGTCGATCCCCGCAGTCGACACTCACCATTTGACACTAACTAGTCGACACTTTATTTCTCTTTGCCCACACAGGTTGAACCCCGCATTCGACACTCTCACCATTTTTACACTAACCGGTTGACAACTAAAGACATCGATCGACACTTTCTTTCTCTCTATCCCCCATAGGTCGACCCTCGCGGTCACTATTTGTTCGTACATACGTATGTCGGTTGGTTGACACCTATGCATTTGTTTGATCAACCTCAAGGTGCACGAGTGTTTTTTAAAATTGATTTGAGATCCGGTTACTATTAGTTGAATGTTAGGGAGGAAGATGTCCCGAATACAACTTTTAGGACGCGGTATGGCCACTATGAGTTTTTAGTGATGTTGTTCGGACTAACAAACGCCTCATCCGCCTTTATGGACCTAATGAAGTGAGCACTCGGGGAGCACTTGGATAGATTCGTGATTGTAACACTCGGAATTTTTATAAATTGATTTTGAAAAATTCGTATTGGTAAATGGTATAGTTTCAATCGGAATCGAGAGCGGAGAATTTGTAATAGTAGATAAAAGATTATTTGAAAACTAATGTAGAAGATAAAATTTTAGGAATATGAATGAGCTAAAATATTTAACTGTAAGGGCAATATAGTAATTAAGTTATTATTATTATTATTATAAAAAATAAAATAAAATAAATAAAGTCATAAAGAGGGATATTAGGAAGGGGAGAAGATCATGAAATCCTCTCCCTCTCTGTTTCTCCTTCCCCTCGCTCGCATGAAGAAAAGATGAGATAGCCTCCTCTCGGCGATTCGACGCTCGGCCAAAGATTTCTACTCAGTTCTCTACTCCATTTCAATGGTAAGGTAGATTGTAAGTAGTTAATGGTTTGCCTTTGGTTATGGGTAGAGTTTGATGAAAATTTTGATGGATAGAAATTTAAGGTTTTAGGGTTGGAGTGTTCATTGGATTTATTATTGATTGTTGTTGGTTATTGATTATTAATGTCATGAATTGGTGAGTAATTTGTTGAGTTTTGCTGAAAGACTGAGAATGTAAGATTTTAGACCCTAAAACCTACTCTGTTTTTGATTTCCACCATAGCTGTGGCTAATTGTTTAAAATTTTGTTTTGTTATGTTAAAGAAGTTATAAGTGGAGCGTTTAGCATGTGGAATCAAGTGATTCCGACAACCGACGCAAAAGTTATGCTCGTTAGAAGTTAGGTTGATTTTTTGACGAAATTCAGATTAGCGAGCCATTTTAGTTTAGCTTTGGTGGATATAGTTAGTAGCCGTAGTTTTTAGTGCATAGAACGAATTGTGAGATGAATTACTGTGAATTGGTTATGTGATAGGTTTAGCCCGAGAAAGTGATAGAAACGAGCACCACAAAACTAAGGACGCCAGGTAAGTAGTGTGTGCATGTGCATTGCCCATACGGGCCTACTCCATGGGACAGTGGGTTGGTATTGTGTATTTTGCATGTTTTTGTTTAGTCATGCATCTTGTTTTGAAAAGCATAACGAAAATGAATTTTAGCATGGTTTTATGTGCGAATGTGAAGTGTGATGTGCGGCGGTGAGAACGATGTGCGTGTGGGCAGCTTTGGCCCCGTTGCTCAACGAACTGAGATGGTGGCGACGTGCTAGGGGGTGGTGCGGGGAGTGCCTTCAGCCTCACTTTTGGATAGCTGCTGCGGTGTTGGTGTGGTGGTGGGCAACTATGGCTCCGTTGCTGTAGAAACCGGGATGGTGGTGACGTGGCAGGGTTGGTGTGGCGAGTGCGTCCAACCTCCCCCTAGAATCGACTTTATTTCTCTCACCATTTATTTAGCCGGTCGACACTTACGCATGCCGGTCGACACTTACGCATGCCGGTCAACACTTTCATCGCATTTTACACTAATCAGTCGACACCTTAGGACACTGTTCGACAACTTGCACCAGCAGCCTAAAGAAAACACCAGTTCAAAAGCAAGATGAACGGCGTAAACTTTCACTATTAAAACCATAAAGTAAAGATCTGTAATTTTGAGACAAAGTTTCCCCAGATAGTTTCGAAACACAACTATACACCAATCTCGACTATAAATGTTCAAACCTTCTTATGCCTCAAAATCTATACCCTCGATATAGACTCTACAAAACATAACTTTCAGAACCTACCATACAACTTCACTACATGGGTCGGGCTGCCTTGATGAACTCCACCTGCTGGCACATGGTAGCACGCCGCCAACCGCCTACTCTTGCTGTCTGGACTCTCGTAACTCACTAGCAGAAATCTTTGTAGCTACACCACAGAACACACAACATAAGTCTAACGTTCAGTAAGTAGTGTAATATGAAACATAAAAACCAACAATGTTGTAATCCCCTCAAAACCTACCTGTTTTCGGTTCGTTCACTGTCTCAGAACCACATTTATAACGCCCCCAAGTCGTCTCCGGACCCCAGTCGCCAACTGTGCACTTACTTCTTAACTCGACAGAATTCGTATAAAATTTGAAACTTATGTTCCTCGACTTAAATCAATACTCTTTGAAAACTATTTAATAATGCCGCAGCGGAAAACTCACTTTAAAATTGATTTAAATAAACTTCACTTTGTAAAACATAAAAATAAAGAGACCGGTCAACACCTGCAAACACCGGTCGACATTTGAGTTATCTCGGGTTTTTCATCGGTCAACATTGGCGAACGTCGGACGACACTACATTTCTCTCAGCTCTTTTTGTCGGTTGACAACTAGAACAACGGTCGACACATGCTTTCACAGGTCGACACCTTGATCCTATCTGCCCGCGCAGGTCGAATCCTGCGGTCGCCACTTTCACTAATTTTACACTAACCGGTTGACACCCACGGTCGTTGGTCGACACCTTATTTCTCTCTACCCGAACAAGTCGAACCTTGCGGTCGACATTCACTTTCAAATTTACACTGACTAGTTGACACCTATTGACTTCGGTCGACACTTTGCACCAGCAGTATGAAAATAAGAATAACAGTACTTCAAAAGAAAATGGACACGAAAACTTCCCCGAAATAAAACTATGAGGTAAGGACCTGTGTTTTTAAGACATAATCTCTCAAGAAATTTAAAAAACACAACCTAACACCAATCCCAACTATAATCGTTCCAAATAAACCTATATTCTCAAAATCTATACATTTGACTTATACCTCAGAAAATTCAATCCAAAAGACCCACCACCTAGCCTCGCTCCACAGTCGAGGCATATTGACGAACTCGACCTGCCGACACACGGTAAAACGCCACCAAGCACCTACTCATCTTAACTGGGTTCTCGTAACTCACTTGCGAAAATCTCTGCTTCCACACAACGGAACACAAAATGTAAGGATAATTCTTAGCAAGTATGGAGCATGAATTAAAATCAATGCACAACTCAACCCATAACACATGCATTTTCATTGCTCGATTTCTATAACACCTCGTATTTTCACGGTATTGATTTTTAGGTGGTCTGGGCAATAAACAATTGCGTTTTGGTCTGAATCGAGAACGAAAAATTGGCATTTTTAGGTAAAAGATTATTTCGAGGTTAATGGTGGGGAGAAAATTTTAAGAATCCGACCGAAAACAAATTTAATGACCGATACATTGAAAGATTAAAGTGTGAGGGCAAAAAGGTAATTAATTTGATTATTATTTTAATGAAGCTAACCACCCCCCCCCCCCCCCCCTCTTCTCTGTTATCTCCTTTTCCCCCCATCACCGCGCGAATTTCTTCGATTCTTTTCATTCCCGCAACATTTCTGCCGACATTTGTTGTGATTTTTCTACTTCATTTCAACGATTCAAAGTAAGATTAAGTAGTCTACAGTTTAATGTTGGGTCAGTGTTGGAGTTGAGGAGAAATTTGATGGATAGGGAGATAGGGTTTTAAGGTTAGAGCGTGTATTGAGTTGAATATTGATTATTACGAGTTGTTGAGGGTAAAGGAGAAGGAATGGTGAGGAAATAAGCGAATTTGAGTGAGAAACCAAGAGCGTTGAGATTTATGCCCTAGAACGGAACTGGCTGTGGATTTTTGGCCTAACTACGGACGTTCGCTTAAGAAACTTTTGTTTTGGTAGATTAAACTAGGACACGATTGGAGGGTTTAGCCACTGGAATCGTGTAATTTTGATAACCGACGCAAAAGTTATACTCGTCGGAAGTTAGGTTGGTTTCGGAGCCGAATAGGTTATTGAGCGATTTTGGTGAGTGCGCGAAGTGTTAAGCTAGTGTAGTGATTTTAGTGCATAAGTAGAGTAGTGGGATGAATATTGAGGGGAAGATGGTTTTGTTGTAGGTTGAGCAAGTTTCGGGTGAGACAAACACCACGGAAAAGCTAGGATGCCAGGTAAGTAGTGTGTGCATGTGTTTTGCTCAAGTGGGCCTACACCGAGGAACGATTGATTTGAGTTGGTTGATTGTGATGTGCATGTGTTTTGTGTGACATGCATTATGTTTTTAAAACGAGAACGAAAATGAATTAGTGCATGGATTTATGTGCGAGTGTGAAATGCGAGGTGTGGCGAGGACGACGGGTGTGTGGGTAGCTAGGCCCCGTTGTTGGAGAAACTGGGACAGTGGCGACGTGCTGGGGTGTGGTGTGGCAAGTGCATTCAGCCTCACCCTGAGATGGCTGCCGCGGTGTGCATGTGGTGGTGTGCAACTATGGTCACATTGCTGGAGGAACCGGGACGATGGCGACGTGCCAGGGGGTGGTGTGGCAAGTGCGTCCAGCCTCACCCTGGAATGGTTGCGATGCGTAGAGTGACATGTGGGTACAGATTGAGGGCCTCGTTGCTGGAGAAACCGGGACGATGGCGACGTGCTGGGGTGTGAGGTGGCGAGAGAGTCCAGCCTTACTATGGTGCAGTCGTACCACGCGGCACAGGTTACGACAACATGAGCGAGAATATAGAGACTGCATGTGATAGGATTGCTTTGTCTTTTTACATTTCATATTACATTGCTTACTGAGCGTTAGGCTTATGTTGTGTGTTCCATGGTGTGGGTGCAGAGTTTCCTGAAGGTGAGTTACTAGAGCCTAGACAGGACGAGTAGGCGGTTGGCGACGTACTACCGTGTGTCGGTAGGTGGAGTTTGTCAAAGCGATCTGACCTGTGGGACAAGGTGAGACGGCGGTCCTTTGTAGTAAGATTAGAGGGGTCTATGTCGAGTGTATAGGATTTTGAGGCATAGATGGATGTGGGTGTTGATAATCGAGGTCGATGTATAGGTGCCGTTTTGAATTGTTTGAAATGATTGAATGAATGATTCATATTTGCAATAGCTTCTTTCAAATTCGGAGAAGTTTTCGTGTCGTTCTTCCGTAAAATAGCTGTTATTTTTGGGTTGCTGGTGCGAAGTGTCGACTGAAGTCCATAGCTGTCGACCGGTTAGTGTAAATGGGAGAGTGAGTGTCGACCATGGGGTTCGACCGACGCGGGCAGAGAGGAACTAGGTGTCGACCGGCGACCGCAGGTGTCGACCAGTTAGCGCAAATTCAGCAAGAGTGTCGACTGCAGAGGTTGACCTACGCGGGCAGAGAGGGTCAAAGTGTCGACCTGCGTAAGCAAGTGTCGACCACTCGCCGAGCTGAACGTATAAGTGTCGACCGGTGACTTCTAGTGTCGACCAACGTGAATACCCGAGGGGAACGCGGTGTCGACCAGCGTTCGCCAATGTCGACCGATGGAAAACCGAGACGACTCAGGTGTTGACCGGCAATTTCAACTGTCGACCGATCCTTGTATTTCTATTTTAAAAAGGTGAATTTTATTTAAACCGAACTAAAATGGTTTTTCCGCTGGGACTTTTTTTTTGATATTTTTGAGGGCGTCGTTCTGAGTCAAATAACAGAAAATTTTAAATTTTATACGAATTTTGTCAGAAGGAGAAGCGAGCGTACGGGTTGCGACCCGAGTCCAAGGACGACTCGGGGGCGTCAAAGATATGGTATAAGAATAGTAAACATACTTGGAACGGGTAAGTTTTCGGGGCGTTATAGTTTTGTTTTCGTTTCGTTTTCATTGTTATCATCTTACACTTTCATGTGTGAGTCAAGTAGGCACTCATCCTATCACACTCAGGACGGCCAAACCATGACCCACGGAGTGAGATTATAGACACACATCATGTTCACACACGGGACGTCCACACATAATCTCCTCCCAACAGCGATCATCGAACTCTCTTCTGCTTTCTCATTAGCACGTTAACGACGAGGCGTTCACAAACCATGTCATCTTACGTACTTTCATCCATGGGAACCCCCTAGTGCTTCCTCACTAGCACGTTAACGACGAGGTATTGCCCATGCGTGGCATCTTTTCTTACCTGATTACATTTCATATGTACAATTCAAAATATGCTCAAAACTCGTTATTTCGTAGTTCAAAACCATGATGCATGACAACAAATATGCACGACCAACTGACCAAACAACAAAACAACAATCAAAGCAAACAAACAGTCCTACCATTCCATAATGTAGACCCGAAGGAAAACCACAAACAATCCATCACTTACCTAACGTCGTACCTTCCTGTGGTGCTCGTTTTTATCACCTCCTCGGGCTCAACCTATCACATAACAATCCACATTAAAAATTCATCTCACAACTCGTTCCAAATACTAAAATTACGTCTACTAATTCACTTTACCAAAGCCCAACTAATATGGCTCGCTAACCCGAATTTTGGCAAAAATCAACCTAACTTCCAACGCGTATACCTTTTGCGTCGGTTATCGGAATCACTCGATTCCAGTGGCCAACCGCTCCAATCATAATCTAGTTTAACATACTAAAACAGAATTTATATCCATTAACTATAGATAGGTTAAAACTCCCAAAAAAAGAATCAAATTTCACACTAAAACACCCAAAACTCCCATTCTCGGTTCTCTCAGCAACACTCACTCAATTACTCACCAATCTATCACACTCCAACCTATTAAGCATAATCTAACTAGAGTTGGAGATTTTGAATTCAGAAACCCGAATGGCACGGTACCCCCCCTCTTGGACATTCTTAAATTTTCAAAACTCCCTCACCTCACCCGCTCCAAACCGTTAATTCCCACATTAACCGTTCTAAATCTTACCACAAAGCTCCAGAAATTTAAACCAAAACTTAACCTAGATTACCGATCAAAAGAGGGGAGGAGAGGAAGAGATTACCTAAGACAAAGAAGGACCGTGCTCTTTACGTGGACGGAAGAAGAGAACTCGGGGAGTGGCGTACTTCGATTGCAGAATTGCAATTCTCTCTCGCGCGAGAGAGAAACAAACAAAGGGGGTTTCTTGCGAGAAACCCCCGATCATCAGTTTAAAAACTGATGTTCTTTCTCCCTTTTTTTATTTTAAATTAATAATAATGATAATAATAATAAGCTACATTCGCTCTCACAATTTAATCCTTTAGCCAAACGGCTATTCAGTTATTTTTAGTCAGATTCCTAAAATTTTCTTTTCTACATTAGGCTCGAAATAATCTTTTACCTACTAATACAAATTCTCTGCTCTCGATTTCGAATAAAACTCTGTCGTTTGCCAATACGTATTTGTGAAAGTTAAATAACAGAAATCTCGGGTGTTACATTCTACCCTCCTTACAAAAATTTTGTTCTCAAAATTTGCGTAACGATTACTTCCTGACATCGACACAACAAAATCCATCATCTTGCATTTAGGCTCTCTCCCCGAGCAACGTCAAACTTACCTTGAGCCCTTAGGTATTTAATGTTCCCGCTTTTGACTTTATTATTCCCGTAGTGGCCATCTTACATATCATCAAGTTCATTTCATCCAATTACTTCCGGGTTCCTATCTATATTCCAAAACTTTATTGGTTCCTTCATTAAGATCTCAATCTCCTGGTTCTCTAGATCATAATTTGTATAATACTAAATTCATCAATGAATAACGACAAAGATCCACAACATGGAGCAATGTGAGGCACATATATATGGCCCATATATGCATGCCACCAAAATCATTCAAAACACCTCCTCCAAGACCCCAAACCTGACAACTCCCTCGGATGGGGAGATCTTTAAAATACTTCTTTACTACATTCATTAAATTCCAACTCTGGTCTCATGATTGCATTTGCTATCTTCAATCTAACTATTTACATGCTTGGCTATGCATCAAGCACTATCTAATTCCACAAAATCAATTATGTACGTTACACTCAACTATTCATTAATTTTACCAGTTATAGACCAATTTCTCTAAGTTCTCTATTCTAATTCCATACCTAACCTCTCTTGGCTATAATTCGCTCAAAACCAAACTTTCCTACCTTATTCATCACTACAAACTTCATATTTGAACCATTCTAAGCTACTCTCTTTAAACTTAAATTGTTTCTTAACACTATTTCCGTTTCCTCACAATTATTTGTCCAAGAATCTTATTTTGTGCAACCTTGTTGTAGACTATGCTACACTGTTGCTCCAAATCTTTTCAAATTCTTACGTACTTAGGTCCAATTCACTAGTGATTCTATTCAATTAGCTATAATCTCAGTATCCGAAATCACCTAACTGGATCTCTTCCCTGCATCCCTCTCAACGAAATTTCATCTAAATTCATAATTTCCAAACTCATACTTAGCATCATCGATAAAATATAACTCTAAATATCTTCGAGTGACATTTGTTTCGACTAAATATCTTAATAAAAAAAAAATTTTTAAGTTCTTAATTTTCATCGATAAACAAAATCCCTACAAAATCTTGTCGGTAGTCCACTATCTCATCGATGTAGTTCTTTAGAATTATCCTCAATTAGAGCCTGAAACAATTATCATTTAATACGTACACCTTCGTCCAAGAATATTAGAATCTATGCACTCGAACTCACAACTCATTCCTAAATTTTTCGATCATGTTGCAACTAATTTAAATTCCCAATAAAGTCCCATATATTTCATTTTCTCAACTTACACACTAGCATATGTAATTTTAATTCCAGTCCCTAATCTTCTTTGTGATTAGCTATGCTACTTCACTTACGATCATTATATCTCGTATCTAGATATCTCAACATGTTTTGAATCAACTCTCATACTCCTTGATCAAGCAACACCAAGTACCTGACACTTCTACTATTTAAGTCGGCCGCCAAATATAACTCCACACATAATTTTTCTTAATCTCTCATTGATCCCTTAAAGCCCTGAACTACTATCTAATATAGTTTACATCTCCAAGTATTACGTAACCGAATGACCGTTAAAATATAGTGTTCAAACTTCTGAACAACGTCATATGCCATACTCCAGTATTCTCTAATTCCTCAACTTCTCATAGATCGACTTTATCCACACGTATGGCGCCTCCGTTTAACTCAAACTCCTAACTATCCAACCGATACTCTACTTAACCCTTCTAACAACATACATCCCGTGGGCAATTGCTATTAGGTACATGAATTCCTTTATTCGCAATAAACTGCGTTATATATCTATAATGATTAGAATAGATATGTCGTACCTGAAAGCTAGTAGCTCGTCCTATCCATCCTCACATTGCGCTTTCTTTTACTCACAACAACCCTAGTACTCCCAATATCTTGCTAAAGATCAAGTTTCATATTCTCCCTCGGCTGTCCGAGCTATCGTTGGCCCTCTTCAGGCCCTTTTGTTGGGACGATTCCTCCATACTCTGCTGAGGCAGTAACTCACTGAAAAATCATCGAGGCCGCTCATAGCGGTTCTCTGTAACTGGCAAGCTTCACTTCCGCTTCTTCGATTTCCAATGTCTTGGCCACAACACCCTAATAGGGCACCCCTCGCGATCCTGCTACTCGCATGCCCATGTATACGTCTGGCTTTAATCCCTGCAAGAACTGGTGTATCTTGTTCTCATCTAGGTTCACCAAATGTTCGGCAAACCGAGATAACGCTTCAAACTGTCTCAAATACTCAGTCACAGTACCCGTCTGTCTCAACTAGGCAAACTCAACCATTTTCTGGGTCCTGACCGAGTGGCTGAAATACTTACCAAAGAATATCGCCTTAAACTCTTCCCAGGTCATGACTTTCACATCGGTGGTTACCTTCAATGAATCCTACCAAAATCGGGCATCCTTGGCCAGGTGAAATGTCGCACTAAAACCCTGTCCTAATCATCCACGTTGGCATAATCCAACATGTCTTCCATACTTCGAATCCACTCCTCAGCAATGAGTGGGTCCGAAGACGATCCGTCAAACACTGGGGGTATAAGCCTGTGCAACCTATCATCACCACGATCCGTCGAAATCTGCGCACTAGACTAGCCCTGTTGCTCTCTACTCATAAACCTCTCCAGATGCTGTGATTGGCGGTTGACCAACTCGGTAAGCTGTCTAATGGCGTCATCCATATCGCCTACAGCTCTACGCGTCTCTTTAACCATAACGCTAAACCTGTACACCACAACATCTAGTGAGTCTAAACAAAACTACGAGTGCTCTAAGAAATACTTACAGTTGGTGTAGCACTTCTATGCATCGGTTGGTGGTATTAGAAGAACCATCAAACGACGTCGACCCCATGGCTCTTACACTGGTAACATACCCTCTCCCCACCTATTAACCGTCCCTCTACCTTTCCCCCCAAGCGGTGTGGGAATTGTGACAGACCCTCTTGCCTTCACAATCTCATCCCTCCTCCGAGTACCCGACATACTCGTCGGCCACACTTCTGGTTGGTTAAAGGCTGTGATACCAACCCTGTAACGCTCCGAAAACCTACCCGTTTCTGGTTCGTTCACTGCCCCGAAACCACATCTGTAATGCCCCGTGTCGTCCCCGGACCCGGGTCGCCAAATGTGCACTTACTTCTCACCTCAAAAAAATTCGTATAAAATTTGAAACTTATGTTCTTCGACTTAAATTAGTACTCTTTGAAAACTATTTAAGAACGCCGTAACGGAAAAGTCAATTGAAAACTGGTTTAATTAAGCTTCACTTTTTAAAACATAAAAATAAAGAGACCGGTCGACACCTGTAAATGTCGGTCGACACATGAGTTGTCTCAGGTTTTTCATCGGTCGACACTGGCGAACGCTGGGCGACACTACGTTTCTCTCGGGTATTTTCGTCGGTCGACACTGAGGACACCGGTTGACACTTTTACACTAATCTTAGAGAGCGGTCGACACTTGCTTTCACAAGTCGACACCTTCATCCTCTCTACCCGCGCAGTTAGAACTCTGCGGTCGACACTCTCACTGATTTTGTACTAACCGGTCGACACCAACGGTCGCCCGTCGACACCTCATTTCTCTCTACCCGCACCCGTCGAACCGCGCGGTCGACACTCATTTTCAAATTTACACTGACCGGTCGAGTCCTATGAAATTGGGTCGACACTTTGCACCAGCAGTATGAAAATAAGAATAACAATAGTTTAAAAGAAAACGGACACGAAAACTTCTCCAAAATAAAACTATGAGGTAAATACCTGTGCTTATAAGACATCATCTCTCAAGAAATTTTGAAAACACAACCTAACATAAATCCCAACTATAATGGTTCCAAATTAACCTATATTCTCAAAAATCTATACACTTGACTTATATCTCGCAAAATTCAACCCAAAAGACCCACCATCTAGCCTCGCTCCACGGTCGGGTCGTCTTGACGAACTCCTCTTACTGGCACACGGTAGCACGCCGCCAACCAACTACTAATCCATACTAGTTTTTCGTAACTCACTTGCGGAAATCTCTGCTCCTACAACACGGAACACAAAACATAATCCTAATACTTAACAAGTATGGAGCACAAATTAAAATCAATGCACAACTCAAGCCCTAACACATGCAATTTCTATGCTCGGTTTCATTTTCGTTTCGTTTTCATTATTATCATTTTCTACTTTCACGTGCGAGTCAAGTAGGCACCCATCATATCACACTCAGTACGGCCAAACCATGAACCATGGAGCGAGATTAGAGGCACACTTCATGTTCACGCACGGGACGGCCATACATAATCTCCACCCAAGAGCGATCATAGAACCCTATACTGCTTTCTTATTAGCACGTTAACGATGAGGCGTTCACAATCCGTGTCATCTTACGTACTTTCATTCATGGGAACTCTCTAGTGCTTCCTCACTAGCACCTTAACGATGAGGCGTTACCCATGTGTGGTATCTTTTCTTATCTGATTACATTTTATATGCACAGTTCAAAACATGCTCAAAACTTGTTATTTCGTAGTACAAAACCATGATGCATGACAACACATATGCACGACCAACTGACAAAACAACATAACAATAATCAAAGCAAACAAATAATCCTACCATTCCATGGTGTAAGCCCGAAGGCAAACCACAAACAATCCATCACTTACCTTGAGTCCTAACTTTTCGTGGTGCTCGTTTCTATCACCTCCTCGGGCTCAACCTATCACATAACAATCCATATTAAAAACTCATCTCACAACTCGTTCCAAGTACTAAAATTATGTCTACTCACTCACTCCACCAAAGCCCTACTAAGATGGCTCGCTAAACTGAATTTCTACCAAAATCAATCTAACTTTCAACGTGTATAACTTTTGCGTCGGTTATCGGAATCACTCGATTCTAGTGGCCAAACGCTTCAACCATAACCTAGTTTAACATATCGGAACAGAATTTAAATCCATTACTTGCAGCTAGGTTAAAACTCCCAAAAACATAACCAAATTTCACACTAAAATGCCCAAAACTCCCAGTCTTGGTTCTCTCAACACCACTCACTCAATTACTCACCAATCTATCACACTCCAACCTATTAAGCATAATCTAACTACCGTTGAAGATTTCGAATTCAGAAACCCGAATTGCATGGTAACCCCCCCTCTCGAACATTTTTCAATTTTCAGAACTCCTTCACCTCGC
>JAJTVC010002701.1:0-12177 GCA_022433055.1 Begonia peltatifolia | reverse complement strand
TGCTAGACGTCGTTGGAAGGGAGAACGCAGAGGGAGGAGGGTTTTACGTGCGTGGGAAGGAGAACACCGGGGGGGGGGATGTTTCTTCTCTTATCTTTTTCTTTTTTGTTTTTATTTTAATAATAAAAATAAAAAATTAATTACTATATCACCCTCACTGTTTAATCTTTTAACCAAACGATCAATCAATCCAATTTCGGTCGGAATATTATAAATCCATCCTTGTCCATTAGCCTCAAAATAATCTTTCACCTAACCGACTAAATTTTTCGCTATTAATTCTGACTAGAACTTTGCCAAATACTACTCCGAAAGTCTGAAAATTGTTTAACAGAAATTCTGGGTGTTACATTCTACCATTCTTAAAAAAATTTTGTCCTCAAAATTTGATACCTAAACAACTCTTGATACCGGCTCATCATGTCCTTCTACCACTCCCATGTTGCTTCTACCACGTTGTGGCTGCGCCATGCGCCATAGAACCTTCACTAGTGGAATCTCCTTGTTACGTAAAACCTTCACTGCGTAATCTAGAATCTCCACTAGTTCCTCCTCATAGGTCAATGTTGGCTGTATTTCTATGTCTCGTTGCTCCACGATGTGCGAAAGATCTTGCATACACTTCTTCAACATGGAAACATGTAATACATTGTGAATCCCATCCATCGAGGCTGGTAGTTGCAGCAGGTAAACTGTCTTCCCTATTCTCTTTACAATAGGAAACGAGCCAATATATCTAGGATTCAGTTTGCCTCTCTTTCTGAATTTTACAACTCCCTTGAATGGCGAAATTTTAAGGAAAACTTCATCATTTTCATTGAATTCCAGTTCCCTTCTTCTTTTATCAACATAGCTCTTCTATCGGCTTTGAGTTATCAAGATCCGTTATCTAATAAAAGTAGTCTTTTCTGCCATTTGTTGCAGAATATTTGGACCAATCAATCGTACCTGTTCAACTTCGTCCCAATACAACAGAGATTTGCACTTTCTCCCTCACAGAGCCTCGTATGGAGCCATACCTATTATATCTTGAAAGTTATTATTATAAAAAAACTCCACTAAAGGTAAGTATTTGCTCTAAGAACCTTGAAATTCCAATATGCAAGCTCTGAGCATCTCCTTTAATGTTTGAATAGTTCTGTCAGATTGTCCGTCCGTCTAAGGATGAAATGCCTGAAATTGAGCTGCGTACCCATAGGCTTGTGCAGGTTCTTCGAAAACTTCGATGTAAATCTAAGGTCTCTATCTTATACAATCGAAGTCGGAACTCCTTGCAACTGTACGATCTCTTGCACATACAGTTTTGGAGTACGTCATCTTCACTGGTAGAAACTAGGTTGACTTGGTTAACCGTTCTACGATCACTCATATACCATCATAGCCCTTTGTGTCCAAGGCAATCCGACAACAAAGTTCATCAATATCTGCTCCAATTTCCACTCAGGAATAGACAATGGCTATGGTTTTCTTGTTGGCCTTTGATGTTAAGCCTTAATCTGCTGGCAAATTGAACACGTCTCAACATATTTTGCCATCATCTTCGAATATGCCACTTCTTGAGTTCCGGCTATCTTTACTCCTTTGTATATTTCTGGCTTTAACCCTTATACGAACTGAAACACTTTATATTCGTTCCTGCTTATCAATTTGTTGGAAAAATGGGACAATGATTCAAATTGCCGGGTGTACTCAGTCACTGACCTAGTTTGCTTCAGCTGTAGAAACTCCATTCTCTTTGTTGCCCGAACTGTACTATTGAAATACTTCTCATAAAAAGCATCCTTCAACTTTTCCCACGACATGTGCTATATATCAACGGTGGCCTCCATAGCCTCCCACCTGAATCGGGCATCCTTCGCTAGATGAAACGTAGCCAGTGAAACCTTATCTTCTTCTTCCACTTTCGCATACTTGAACATACTTTCAATTGTACAGACCCACTACTCTACAGTTGTTGGATCCGATGTCTGACCTTCAAATGTCGGGGGTTGTAACCTCCAAAATCTATCACCCCACTGGTCACGGCTAGAGCTAGAGCTTGCACATCCTTAAACCTCTCAATTCAATAAAATTCCTAGCTGCTGAGACTGCTGATTCACCAATTCGGTCAACTGTCCGATCGTAATCGAATCATCCTCATTCCTTGAATCAAGAGTCTCTTCTCTGATTCCATATCTGAAGCACCCCGAAAACCCACACGGTTTCGGGTTTGCTCTGCTCTGATACCATACTCTGTACCACCCCGAAGTTGTCCCTAGACCCGAGTCACTATCCTTACTTTCACCAATTAAATCGGGTAAAAATTCGTGCAAAATTTAAAACTTTGTTCCCCAACTTAAAACGACACATTTGAAAATGTTTAAAAACGTCGCAGTAGAAGACTTTGATCAAAATCATTTTAAATAAAATTTCAAGTTTTTAAAACATTAAAAAAAATTTTCGGTCGACCCTTGCAGGCTGCAGTCTACACTTGACTCATGCTGCACCCAAGGGGTTGACACCTATACTCACCAATCGGTACTTCATTTGCCTCTGTTTGCACCGATTGACCCTAGCGGTTGACACCTCCAAGCTCATCACACTAACCGGTCGACACCTGTATACACAGGTCGACACCTTAAGCCTTTCTATCCACTCCGGTCAAACCTTGCGGCCGACACCTCCGTCATTTTTACACTATTGGTCGACACCTACAGACACAGGTTGACACTTCAATCTTCTCTGTCCGCTTCGGTCGTACCTTGCGGTCGACACCCCTACTTTTTTTACACTACTGGTCGACACCTACAGACGTAGGTTGACACTTAGTTCGGCTCTTCCTTCACATGTTGACTTTTGCGGTCGACATTTGCCAAGTTCGGTCGACCACTAAGCCTATCGCTCGACACTTACTTCTCAGAATTTGCATAAAAATCTTAAATCCTTTAAATACAAACCAAGTTTCGACTCATCGTTGAAAATAACAAAACGAGCATTTTCCAATCAACTCAAAATCGTTATATACATCAAAACGACTACTAAAATTTTGAAATTCATTTACTTTTCAAAACGATTCAAAACGACTCCAACTAACCCCAAAATCTGTACATATGCCCACCATGGTCAAAACGCCCTAATAACCAGCCGAACCGTCCACGAGCGCACTCCTCCAACTGCCTCCTAGTCCTGGGCATGCTTTGAGTACTCACAGCTATCGCTTCGTCACCTACATCACAGAACTCATCTATTAGCCTAATGCTAAGTAAGTAATGCATATAAAACATAAACGCTGAAAACAAAACATATCCTATCACATGTAGTTTCTACAGTTTCGTCTTTCCTTTCGTTTTCTTCTCTTTTTTACATCTTTTTTATCCTACTACTAGGTTCCTCTTTACGTGCTCGATCAAGGTGTCACACCTCACGGGACAAGGCCAACCTCAATTTAGTAAAGTGACATACCTCGCGGTTCATCTCACGGGACAAGACCACCACGTAAAGCGGGGGAAGAAGTGATACACCTCGCGGTACACCTCACGGCACAAGACCACTCAACCCTACCTTCCTTATCTTCTTACGTATCTTTTTATTTCATTCATCACGTCACATCCTACTGTTTAATTTCGTACAAATATAGAAATTCATTTTCGTTTCATTCTCGTACTTTAAAACCATGATCACTAAAGCATAACATAAAATAAATGTGGATGCAACCTATTGATTGTAATGTAGGGCCAAAGGCAAAAACACCTACATACACTACTTACTTGGCGTCTTTAGCAATTCCTTATAGATCGCTCGCTAAATAGGAGAACCTATAAAATCACACATTCATCAATTATACTTTCCTTCCAACTCGTAAAACTCTAAAGGGAAATAACACTTTAACAACTAATATAACTAAACCCAAAATCCAACTCTATTTCCGACTACCCTTGAGAATTCATAACTATCACAATTTTTATCCAATTTCGACAATACGAATTGCTACAGTTTCCTTAGGACGTCTAGTTTCTAACGATCTCATCCATTTCCCAATTCAACATTTACAGCTTGGGTAAATGCGGCCGAACTTAAAGCGTTCCGTAACATAAGTTTTTCGGCTAAGCAAACACCCAATCCTTTCCATAAAACTTATAATCTAAACTTACTTATAGTGTAAACACCAATACATGAATACAAATCGACTATAACCTCAAAATCTCATATCTTCCTCCTAGGATTCACCAAAACTACCCAATACTCTACCTAACTTCACTTTACTGCTCGAAACAATTAAAGGACTAACTATATACTAAAAACTTACCAAAACTTACTTTAAATTTGAAGAAACGAAGGAACGGAGGAGAAATCGTCGCTGCAGGACGTCGTTGGAAGGGAGAACGCAGAGGGAGGAGGGTTTCACGTGGGTGGGAAGGAGAACTCACGAGAGGGGGGAAGGGAGAAAACACTGAAGGGGGTGTTTTCTTCTCTTATCTTTTTTATTTTATTTTAGTAATAATAATAATAAAACTAATTACTATATCGCCCTCACTATTAAATTTTTTAACTAAACGGTCAATCAATCCGTTTCTGGTCGGAATCTTATAAATCCATCTTGTTCATTAGTTTCAAAATAATCTTTCACTTAACTGCCTAAATTTTTTACTCTTAATTTCGACTAGAACTTTACCGTTTAGCACTCCGAAAATCTAAAAATTGTTTAACGGAAATTCTGGACAATACAACTATTGAATATGAAAATGGATCAATGTAGATGGGGATGCAATTGCTAATTTACATCTTGCTTTAAGGGATAGAATACTATTAACTATCTTTGAAATGACTACTTTACACTAACAAAATTGTACGAGGCTAAGTCATTGCATAATAAATTTTCTTGAAGTGAAAATAGTACACCATTGGGATTTTAGAGTCGACAACGGTAATCGAGCACATCAATACTCTCACTATTTTATTTTCTCAACTTATAGCTATATAGCACAAATTGACGAAAATGAACGAGCAAAACTTTTATTTCAAAGTTTGTCTGATTCATACGATCACCTCATTATTAATTTGGCCAATGATGCTAGAAAAACGACATTGGTGTTCAATGAGATTACAACATCGATCCTTGAAAAAGAAAGTAGATGGAAGAATAAAGAGTACTCTTCTGTGGAGGCTTTATCTATAACAACAGAGAGATCAAAGAAACGTGGCTCCTCATGATTCAACAAGTAAGGCATGATAAAATCCAGAAGTAAAAAAAGGCATCAAATTGTGGCAAGATGGATCACATGAAGCTTTTGCTCAAAAGGATATTAAGAGAAGCTTATCTTATTCTACAATGTCCCAATTCGGTTATATGATGTTAGCTTTGGGTATAGGGTCTTATCGAGCTCCATTATTTCATTTGATTACTCATCCTTCGTAATCAAAACTCAAAGATCAATGAACTAATCCATGTTTGGCTAACCAAATAGACAAATAACTGTAACGCCCGAGAAACCTACACGTTCCCGGTGTGCTACAATATGTCTACACACTATGACATACAGAGACTTGATACAACTCACTCAATTTAATATCACTTTCGTTTTCAAATTATCTTCAAAAGAACATTTGTGAGTATGAAAAATTTTTGGCTCGATTCGAAAACAACTCGCGCCCCGAAGAGGGAATACGAAATCCTCAATATAAAAATACGCATTGGAAAAGAAAACAATTTAAAATAGTTTTAAAATAAACCGACAAGACTCGAAATCCTAGGAAGGAGTCCAACACACTCCTAAAACTACACAAATTCGGTACCGTGCACTCACGTCCCCACTTTGACGCCCCGCGCATACACTCGCGGTGCCACGCGCGCCAACTTAACATCACTCCGTCACACGCACGCTTACAGCGCCGCGTGCCCCACGCTTCCTGCCTCAGTATCACATGTGTGCACACACGCCCTAACTCGACGCCGTACGACCCGTGAGAACCCGCAGGGCGGCGTTCCCCGCGTACCATTGACCACGCCGCACTTCTGCTCCACTCCACAATTCTCTAACCCTTACTGCACACATCCCGACCTATTCCATATCCTCTCAACTCCCAATCTCTCTCCCGAAATTTCGGTAGAGTAATGCCTAAAAACTGGCTATCCCAAAATATAAACCCTGCACACAGTTCACCAGAAACTAACAATATTTATCTATCAACCATCCAGAGAATCCCCATAACAAAATAATCAAAGTTTAAAGAAAACAAAAATCTATCAACTATAAATGAGGAAAGTCCACAATATAGAGCAATACCAAGCTCCTACATATAAAGCAAACGCGTACGTCACCGAAATCACATGCACTCCATAAACCCCTATACAACCGATGCCTATACAACTTGTCTAATCAACTGTACATCGACACAGCAAAATAAAATACCCGCAATAGCCAAGCCACCACCTACCGTCTCGACGGGTCGGGTCGCCTTAACAAAATCCCCCGTTCGGTGCCTCGGTCGCACGCCGCCAACCATTCTATGCCTCAGGACTAGGCTCTCGAGGCTCACCAGCAATATCGTCATCACCTACACCATAGAACACACATCATAAGTCTAATGCTCAGTAAGTAGTACAATATGAAAGTAAAAGCTGTCAATGCAAACCTATCACATGCAGTCTCTACACTCATACTCATGTTGTCATATCTGCGATGCGTAGTGTAGCCGCACCAGGATAAGGAAGAACATAGCGACACCCTACACCCTGACCCATCGCCACCATCTCGGACTCCCCAGCAACGAGGCCTATAGGCTACACACACGCATCACCACACAGCAACAACATCTGGGTGAGGGTGTACCTCGCGCCACACTACACCCTGACACGTCGCCTCCGTCCCAGCCCCCCCAGTATGGAGCCACAGTTGCCACACACACGTTTTGCGACAGCCCAGCCTGTAACACCCCGAGAACCCACACGTCCCCGGTGCGCTACAGTGCATCTACACACTACACACACACACTAACACTTAACACAACTAACTCAATTCAATACCCCTTTCGTTTTCAAATCATTTTCAAAAGCACATTTGTGAGTATGAAAATTTTTCGACTCGATTCAAAAAAACAACTCGCGTCCCGAAGAGGAAACACGAAGTCCTCAACATAAAACTACGCAGCGGAAAAGAAAATCATTTAAAACAATTTGAGATAAAACGGTAAGACTTGAAATCCTAGGAAAGAACCCCACGCTCCCCACGAACTACCCACTCCGGTCCCAAGCACTCACGTCCCCACTCCGACACCCCGCGTACACCACCGCGGTGCCACAGGTGCCAACCCAACGTCGCTGTATCTCACGCACGCTCACAGCGCCGCGTGCCCCACGCACCCTGCCTCTGTACAGCACGTCCGCGCGCACGCCCTCACCCGGCGCCGCATGACCCGTGTGCACCCACAGGGCCGCGTGCCCGGCGCACCTGCGATCACGCCGCACATCCACACTCATATGAACTCCTCTAGCATTCATCATACACACACCTTGACCTATTTCGTATCCTCTCGAACCTCAACCCCTCTCCCGAAATTTCGGCAGAGTACCGCCTAAAAACTGGCTACCCCAAAATTTAACCCTGCACACAATTCACCAAAATCCAACAATATTTACCTATCCATCATCCAGACAAATCATCCCAACCCAAATCAGAGTAAGAAGGCGACGAAAATCCGTCAAATACAAATGAAGAAAGTCTCCAGTATAGAGAAATAACATACTCTAACATGGAAAATATCCGCGTACGTTACCAAAATCACACGCACTCCATATACACCTATACACTGACGCATATACAACAATCAATCCCATCCTCCGTACATAACCACCGCAAAAGAAAGAAAACCCACAAACCGACCAGGCCACAACCTACCATATCTACGGGTCGGGTCGCCCTAACAAAAGTCCGCCATCCGGTGCCACAGTCGCACGCCGCCAACCATCCTACGCCTCAGGACTAGGCACTCGAGGCTAACCAGCGGTATCGTCAGCACCTACACCACAGAACACACAACATAAGCCTAACGCTCAGTAAGTAATGCGATATGAAAGTAAAAGCCGACAATGCAATCCTATCACATGCAGGCTCTACACTCACACTCATGTTGTCACATCTGTGACGCGTAGTGCAGCCGCACCAGGGTAAGGAGAAACCTCACGCCACCCTACACCCTAACACGTCGCCACCGTCCCAGACTCCCCAGCAACGAGGCCCACAAGCTACACCCACGCATCACCACACGGCAACCACATCAAGGTAAGGGTGTACCTCGCGCCACTCTACACCCTGACACGTCGCCCCCGTCCCAGCCTCCCCAGCACGGGGCCACAGTTGCCACACACACACGTTTCGCGACAGCCCAGCCGGCCCACCCCTCGAGTAGGATCCGCGACTGGTGTTGCACCGGCCCACACACTAGTAGGATCCGCGGTACCACTGCCCATATCCTCACCGTCAACACATTCACGCCGCATGACGGCCCAGCCGGCCCACCCCTCGAGTAGGATCCGCGACTGGTGAAGCACCGGCCCGCACACTAGCGGGATCCGCGGTACCACCGCCACACGTCTCACCTCATACATCAAAGCATGCAAAAAAAATCATTTTCGTTCCCGTTTTTAAAAACATGATGCATGTCAAACAATACGCACACACACCGCAATCAATCACATAAACACTAAAGTTCTACAGTGTAGGCCCACTTGGGCAAAACACATGCATGCACTACTTACCTGGCGTCCTAAGCTCGCTCGATACACAGCTTCGCCAACAGGAAGCCTCAACCTAAAACACAACCAATTTCTCATCAGTATTTCTCCCAACATTTACCAATTAGCTAAAAATAACCTTATCTAACTACACTCATTAAATTCCAACTAAAACGGTCCATTGGTTTGGTTTGGCCGAATACCAGCTCAACGTTCGGATGCGCATAACTTTTGCGTCCGTCAACGGAATCAAACGATTCAAGTGGCTAAACGTTCCCTTAGGAACCTAGTTTAACATCCCAAGACGGATTTTATGCCAATAACCGAATCTGCCATTTTTATTAAAATTTCACATTTTCACTTCCCTTCAACCAAAACTCACTCTCAACTAGTTATATGCATCACAATGGCTATGCTACTCTCACACGTCGAATTTCCACGAAAAAGGGTCACTAATTTGACTTAAACCAAAATCTCGCATAAACTTCCGACGTGCATAACTTTTGCGTCGGATATCGGAATCGAACGATTCCAGCATCCATACGTCCCTCGAACAGCCTAATCCATCCCACAAGAACAGAACTTAAAACAATTAACCATAACTAGGCCAAATTAGCTAAAAACCGAACTGCCCCTGCACAAAAATGGTTAAATTTTTGATTTCAAACTTCAATTTACAAACTTCCACACACAACTAGCCCCATCTCGTCCATAACTCTCGGCCAAGCTCACTGCAAAGGCAAGAAGACCGAGCACTAAGCTCGGCCAAGCCAAAAAAATGGGACGGCAGAACAAGGAAAGAGCTTACCGTTGCGTTACTGTGCCCTCGGTCGAATGGAGGGCAATGCACAGCCGAACACCTAGTCCCGGCAGTCTCCCCAACGCCCACTCGCGTCTGCCGAAGAATCGGAACTCGAGGACTTTCCTCCCCTCTCCCGCGTCTCACTCTCAGCTCTCTCTGGAATTCGAGCTGCTGAAACCGAATGGCTTCGGTTCGTCAGAACAGCAGCACCTGTTCGCAACCCGCACCTTGCACCCACGCTCGCCGGCCGTCGATCACAGCTCCGCACACGACCACTCTCCCCTGCACGCTAGCTCTCGGCGCTCTCGGTTGCTCGCAGAAAACCAGCCGAATGGCTTCTTCCCGAAGCCATTCGGGTGGTTTGTATTTTTTTTTTTTTAAATAATAAAAATACAAATTACCAAATTGCCCTCACGTGCTTCAATCGTCCGAAATTTCGTAACTTTCTCGACTTCCCGACTTTAAATTCCGAAAAACTTCGCAAAAGTAGGCTCCGAGTCTTATAATTCAAATCTTTCCCGTTGAAATATTTCTCAAAACTCCGACCGGGATTAAACTAAAAATTCCAAAAATAAAAATATAAAATTCGAAATTCCCGGGTTATTACACAGCCGGCCCACTCCTCGAGCAGAATCCACGACTGGTGTTGTACCGACCCACACACTAGTAGGATCCGCGGTACGACTGCCCAACATCCTCACCGTCAACACATACACGCCGCGTGACGGCCCAACCGGCCCACTCCTCGAGCGAAATTCGCGGTTGGTTACGTACCAGCCCACACACTAGCAAGATCCACGGTACCACTGCCACGTGTCTCACCACTTACTCAAAATATGCTCAAAACCATTTTCGTTCCCTTTTAAAAAAAATGATGCATTTCAAACCATACGCACGCACATCACAATCAATCACATAAATCATAAAGTTCTACGGTGTAGGCCCACTTAGGCAAAATGCATGCATGAACTATTTACCTGGCGTTCTAAGCTCACTCGACGCACAATTTCGCCAAAAGTGTCTCAACCTAAAACACAAACAATCACTCATCAATCTTCGCTTCAAAGTTTACCAATTAAGCTAAAAATAACATTCCTTAACTAAACCCATGATATTCCAACTAAAACAGGTCACCAATTTGGTTCGGCTGAAAACCAGCCTAAAGTTGGACGCGCATAATTTTTGCATCCGTTAACGGAATCGAACGATTCAAGTGGCTAAACCCCCCCTTAGAAACCTAGTTTAACATACTAAAATGGATTTTAAAACAGTAAGCCGCAGCTAGGTAGAAAATCCCAGAAACCGAATCTGCCCCTTTTATTCAATTTCACATTTTTGTTTTTCTTCACCCAAAACTCACTCAAAATTGGCTTTACGCATCAAAAATAGCCATGCCACTATCACACGTCACAATTTTACGAAAAACACTCAATAATTTGACTTGGACTAAAATCTGACATAAATTTCCGACGCACATAACTTTTGCGTCAGATATCGGAATCGAACGATTCCAGCGGCCATACATTTCTCTAATAACCTAATTTAATCCACACAAAACAGAATTGGAAACGATCAACCGAAGCCAGGCCAAAACGGCCAAAAACAGAATATGTTTTATACGAAAAAAAATTGAAAATCTGAACGTCGACCCAATTTCACCAACTTCTTCACCAAGCAGCCACATTCCACTCATTCATGCATAATCCACTCAAATATCAGAGATTTGAGCACCAGCCCAAATTTTACTCAATTCCTCCCCCCCGCCCTGCTCATTCTCCCTCCCACCGAGCATCCACTGTCCACAACACTCTCACACACGCAGACCCTCCCTCCAACATAACATTCAGCAAGTTCATCAACATTGGAGAGAAAAAAAAACAAACATCAAGGCTCGGCCGAATTGGCCATGAACAGTGAGCTTGCCTTCGGCTTCCAGCTCGGGAAAGGCTGCACTCACACCTCCGCTCAGCTCATCGGACCACTCGGCGTCACACCCTGTCATCGTTCGTCGACCAATTGTTCTCCGTTTCCCGCTCTCCCTCTCAGTCTCTCACTCGCCCTCGATCGCTCCTCTCGGCCTTGGCGAAGAAACAGAACAATGAGCAGCTTCCTTGCGAAGCTGTTCAGTTGTTTTGTTTAAAATTTTTATTTTATTTTTTTATAAAAAATCATTTAAATAATAAAATTACCAAAACACCCTCACGTGTTTTAACCGTTTGTATTTCGTTAAATTCTCGTATTCCCGACTTTAAAATTCTGAAAACCGTCACTAGGATTAGATTCCGAGTTCTATGACTTAATTTACTCCTTAAAATATTTTTCGAAACCCCAACCGAGATTAAATTAAAAATTTCAGAAATTAGATTTGAAATTCAAAATTTTCTGGGTTATTACAATAACCCTGCATCTTTTTTTTTTTTATCTCTCTCACATTTTTATCTGTAATTATATTTGTATAAGTATTTTTCATTTACCCTGAAAAATTTTCAATTTATAAAGATCCTTGAAGTAAAATAAATTAAAAAAAACTTATGTAAATAAATAAATAAAAAACAAAAAGTAAGGGAGCAATACTCTAACGCCCAGAATTTTCGTTAATTAATTTTTTGATTTTCGGAGCTTTAAACGTCGGAGTTCTAGTCAGAATTAAGGGCGAAAAATTTAG
>JAJTVC010002697.1:0-16681 GCA_022433055.1 Begonia peltatifolia | reverse complement strand
TTTTACATTATCTTTGCATCATGTGGTAAATATGTGATAAAATGTTTAAGTAAATTCAATATCTTTTGGTATTTGTTTAAAATATCCCTTATTTTTATTCGCGTATAATGAAAAAATAACAAACGATATTGGATTTATTTGAAAAATTTATCATATATTTACACATCATAGGAAGATAATATAAAAATGTTCATAATTTTTTTCAAATTTGTATGATTTATTATAATTATTTTATTTATATTTATAAAATAATTTACTAAAATTACAATAACTCGTACCAGTGTTAGAAAATCAAAACAATTTTCAAATTGTCTTCTTATAATGTGATAAACACGTGATAAAATTGTTAAGTAAATTCAACATTGTTTGATATTTTTAAAATTAATTTATAAAATAAATTTTTGCCCGTACATAAATAGTGAACGGACAACCGTTCGGTTTAAATCGGTCAGCTATTCTCGAGTGTAAACATTGAACGAATGATGATCGAATGTCCATTAGAATTTGATTTGTTAGGTTTTTTATAGTTTAAAATTTAGATTGTGAGGATTAATAATTTAGAATTTTATTTTTAAAAAACTATAGTTTGAGATTTCAATTAAAAAATAAAACCCTATAATAATATTAACATCTCATTTTAAGCCTTTGAGAAGCAGCAAGAATCATCCAGAAGAGAGAGAAGAAAAGAAAAATAAAAAAAAATGACGATTTGTCGGGTTTTGACAAAAACCTCGAACACAAAAATTGTTCCTGGCATTGAGAGGAACGTTTTAATATAAAATTCTTAAAGCGAAACAGAGAATTTAGGTAAGTTATTCTTTATCTTATCTATTTATGAATATATATGAAAACCTCAATAAATCACTATAATTTGTGAATAATTGATACGAAAATGTTCCTGTTAATTTAATCGACATATTTGGAGAATTGAAATGATTGAAAATGGACAGTTGCTTAGAGACGTGAAATGTCTAATCTGAATTATAAATAATAGTTGAAATAATGAGAAAATATTTATTTAATGATTTTAAGTCTTTATTATGAAAGTAATTAGGTTTGCCCTTGGTTTAAAATGGAAATGTGGGCAGCATCAATGGAATTGTGAACGACTATACTTTGAAAATTTGCCCTTACTTTTTGTGATATGAGCACATACAGTGACGAAAAATGAATAAAAATAACAAAATAATATTTAAGTAATGATATTGATATAAATTATATAATATCCTATAAGTTGAGAAATAGGCACCGCAAAGAGTTTAAAACGTATATTTGAAATGTGATTTTAAATGATTTAATTATCAGTTGTTCACAAGTTTTGGGACATCATCTTAGAGTCTCTAGATAGTTACATAATCATTATTTATGTTTTATTTTTCTTGTTATATAAACAAGATTTGTACGTTCATTCACATGCATTATTAGTATGTATTATACATTCAATATATGCATAGTAAAGATGTTAAAAATCATGTATCATGAAATTATATATACCGTGAGAGATAGTATTACGGAAGGTATGATTGATCACATTCGAACCTAATATATACTTCATCGGCTATATATTGTGTGACATGTGTAAAGTTGGTAAATAGAAATGGAGTGACTGTGAAATCCACTTGAGTTGCAAATCTCTAGCCCTCCGAAGGATTATATTATGACGTGTAGGTTCTACTATGAAATAATCAGTAAAATGTTCGTATATGTGAAATTTTTCACATTACAATTATTGATCATGCATATTGATATTCACATTATATGTTAATATGGATTACGCATGTTGACATTCATATTACCATGTTAATATGATACTTGTACAATTGAGTACAACAATGAGAAATGAATGAGTCATGGCATCTAAGCAATGATCTGAATTATCATAAGTCTAGACTTATTCACTTATATGCATTAAATATTTCTTACGTATAGAAGAATGTGATAGACATAAATTAAATTAGACAATAATAAATAAATGAGTAGTGATTCATGTAAAAGACATGGGGTTAGACATTCATCAAGTTATGTTAAGTAAATTTCGTAGATAAAGTTGTTCAAGTAGACATTAATTGAGTATATCTAGCGAGTAGTGTAAAGATTATATAAGTGAGTTTAGACATCAATAAAATATATTTTGATAGTTTGGATAAATATAAATCTTTAACAAATATAAATCATAAAATTAGATGTCCAGTGAAGATTGTACATGAAGTTAGAGGTGCATAAATATTAATTGCACACAAGATGGAAAAAATAATTTACTAGACTAATTATCTAAATAATATGTCTATATGTGTGATTAATTTTTTATATAAAAATGTGTGAAACGTAATAAAACATTAATAAGAATATTTAAAACTTATGGTTAACACTTAAAACATAAATCATATGATTATAAGAGTTAATCTGAATATTGATAAATGAAAGTGACATTTGAAAAAACTAATCGTATAGGATGAAATACGTGATTATACATATATATATATATATATATATATATTAGACATTAAATAAAATATCTTTTGGATATAGGTGCTTGGGATAATAAATCTTACAATAACTTGAGAAAAGAAATAATAAAATATCAATAATATATCTCTTAGTGAACTATAAGGTTAAGAAAGATATAACATTGGTAATCAAACATTAATGTGTGTGTGTAATGTCTAACTTACAACGTTTTCCCTTCTTATTTTCATGTTTGGACCTAACAGCTCTGCAAATAAAAGCAAAAAGGTAAAGTCCAATAATTTAATGACTTAAGCACAACATAAGAATAGAGTTATTTAATTGCACTTTATATAGAATTTATTATAGTATTACTCCTGTTTATAAATTAAACTTCTAGAGAAGTTTTGTATATAATTATGTGATCTGACTACATATAATTATGTTTATTTTGCTGCGTCAATGGTTTATTTAACATTAAGTTAGGTAATTAGGGTGACTTTCCCAACAACACACTTATACGTAAACACAGTGACGTCTAGCAATAACTTTTGTATTTTATTTTTACGGTACGCTGACGATGTTTGTGTTATTTTTATTGTTTCATGTGGAACATATTTCTTCTATTATATGAGAGATTGACAGTATACTGTTTATTTAATTAATTGTTGGATATTCTATTGATTAGTTTCTATTAATAGACTTACACTATTTAAGTGTCTAAGGTTCACTCTTGGACCATGGTTTAACCTAATGTTTTAGCTTCAACTCTGTAACAACTTAAAAATTTTAAATTTTGAATTTTTATTTCTGAAATTTTTACTTTAATCTCGGTCGGAGTTTTGAGAAATATTTAAACAAAAAAATTAAATTTTAAGACGCGGAGCCTACTTTTGTGATGGCGTTCGGAATTTAAAGTCGGGAGTTCAGAAAATTAACGAAATTACGGACGATTAAAACAGCGTGAGGGCATTTAAGTAAATTATTATTGTTTAAAAAAAATTAATAGAAAACAGGAGAGGGATGAAAACACCCGAATGGTTTCGGGAAGAAGCCATTCGGCTGTTTTCTGCAAAGCACCCGAGAGCGCCCGAGAGCGATCGTGGGGGGGAGAGCACTCTATGTGCCGAAAATCGGAGCTACGATCAACTGCCGACAAGCGCGAGTGTGAGGGAGGAGCTGCGAGCGGGTGCTGCTGTTCCGACGAACCGAAGTTGTTCGGTTTCTACAGCTTGAGCTCCCGAAGGGTGAGGGCACGAGCGCCTTCAACCGTCGACCGAGAGGGTGAATCTCCGTCCAAATTCTGCCGCCAACGACCCGACGTGCTGCTGGAGTCCTTCTCCCACCCGAGTGCCCGGACGCCACCACCTTGTAAGTCCTTCTCTCCCTCTGCTGTCCTGTCCGAATTGACCGATACTGAGGTTCAGCTTCCTTCCATTTTTCTTTGAATTTGGCTGCAAATGTGAGGGGATTAAGAGGGTGAGAGTGTATGTTAGCAGGTGGACAACAGGAGACCGGTGAGAGGGAGAGAAACCGAGGGAGAAGGTTGAGCTAAAATTCAAATTTTGTGCTTGAATTTCTGATTTCGGGTTAGATTGTGCTTAATAGGTTGAAATGTGAGTGTTCGGTGCAGAGATTTGCGAGATTGGATTGAAGTTGGGATTTCGGCTATTTTTCGTATCAAAACAGCTTCTGTCTTTGGCCGTTTCAGCCTATGTTTGGTTAATTGTTTTAAATTCTATTTTGTGGGTTAAAAATAGGTTGTTAGATGAACGTATGGCCGCTGGAATCGTTCGATTCCAATATCCGACGCAAAAGTTATGCGCGTCGGAAGTTTATGTCAGATTTTGACCCAAGTCAAATTAGCGAGCGTCTTTCATAGAAATTCGACGTGTGAGAGTAGCATAGCCATTTTTTATGCATATAACTAGTTGCGAGTGAGTTTTGGTTGAAGCGAAGTGAAAATGTGAAGTTTGATAAAAGTGGCAGATTCAGTTTTTGGCATTTTTTGCCTATCTGCGGCTTATCGTTTTAAAATCCGCCCTAGTATGTTAAACTAGGTTCTTAAGGGGACGTTTAGCCACTTGAATCGTTTGATTCCGTTAGCGGACGCAAAAGATATGCGCGTCCGAACTTTAAACTAGTTTTCGGCCTGGCCAAACCGATGGACTGTTTTAGTTGGAATTTCATGAATGTGGTTAAGGAATGTTATTTTTAGCTATTTGGTGAATTTTGAGATAAATACTTATGAGAGTTTGGTTGTGTTTTAGGTTGAGGCTTTCTTTTGGACGCCAGGTAAGTAGTGTATGCATATGTTTTGCCCAAGTGGGCCTACACTGTAGAACTTTAGGGGTTATGTGATTGATTGTGGTGTGCGTGCGTATTGTTTGACATGCATCATATTTAAAAAAAAAACGTGAACGAAAATGATTTTTAGCATGTTTTGATGTATGAGGTGAGACGTGTGGCGGTGGTACCGCGGATCCCACTAGTGTGTGGGCCGGTGCTTCACCAGTCGCGGATCTTACTCGAGGGGTGGGCCGGCTAGGCCGTCATACGGTGTGAATATGTTGACGGTGAAGATATGGGCAGTGGTACCGCGGATCCTACTAGTGTGTGGACCAATGCAACACCAGTCGCGAATCCTACTCGAGGGGTGGGCCGGCTGGGCTGTCGCGAAACGTGTGTGTGTGGCAACTGTGGCCCCGTGCTGGAGAGGCTGGGACAGGGGCGACGTGTCAGGGTGTAGAGTGGCGCGAGGTACACCCTTACCCTGATGTGGTTGTCGTGTGGTGATGCGTGTGTGTAGCTTGTGGGCCTCGTTGCTAGGGAGTCCGGGACGGTGGCGACGTGTCAGGGTGTAGGGTGGCGTGAGGTTCCTCCTTACCCTGGTGCGGCTGCACTACGCGTCGCAGATGTGACAACATGAGTGTGAGTGTAGAGACTGCATGTGCTAGGATTGCATTGTCGGCTTTTACTTTCATATTGCTACTTCCTGAGCGTTATGCTTATGTTGTGAGTTCTGTAGTGTAGGTGATGACGATACTGCTGATGAGCCTCAAGTGCCTAGTCCAGAGGCGTAGGATGGTTGGCGGCGTGCGACCGCAGCACCGGATGGCGGATTTTTGTTAGGGCGACCCGACCCGTGGAGTTGGAAGGTTGTGGCATGGTTGGTTTTGGAGGTTTTCTTTCTTTTGTGATGATTATGTACAGTCGATGAGATGAGGTGTATATGTGTCAGTGTATAGGTATATGGAGTGCGTGTGATTTTGGTGACGTACGCAGATATTTTTCATGTTAGAGTATGATATTACTCTATACTGGGGACTTTCTTCATTTGTATTTGATGGATTTTCGTTGTCTACATACTCTGATTTGATTATGGTGGTTTCTCTGGATGATGGATAGATAGATACTGTTAGTTTTGGTGAGCTATGTGCAGGGTTTTTAAATTTTGGGATAGACAGTTTTTAGCCGTTACTCTGCCGAAATTTCGGGAGAGAGGTAGGGAGTCGAGGGGATATAGAATGGGTTGAAATGTGAATAGTGCATGTTAGAGAAGGGTAGATAAGCAGGGGAGTTCGGCGTGATCGCAGGTGCGCGGGGAACGCGGCCCTGCGGGTGCTCACGGGTCGTGCGGCGCCGAGTGAGGGCATGCGCACGGACGTGCTATACAGTAGCAGGGTGCGTGGGGCACGCGGCGCTGTGAGCGTGCGCGAGACATAGTGACGTGTAGTTGGCACGTGCGGCACTGCGAGAGTGCGCGCGGGGTGTCGAAGTGGGGACGTGAGTGCGCGGTACCGGATTGTGTAGTTCGAGGGGTGCGTTAGATTCTTTCCTAAGATTTCAAGTCTTACCGTTTTATTTTAAACTATTTTAAATGGTTTTCTTTTCCGCTGCGTATTTTTATATTAAGGATTTCGAGTTCCCTCTTTGGGACGCGAGTTGTTTTCGAATCGAGTCGAAAATTTTTCATACTCTCAAATGTTTTTTTGAAAATGATTTGAAAACAAAAGGGGTATTAAATTGAATGAGTTATGTCAAGTGTTAGTATACGTGTAGTGTGTAGTTGCACTGTAGCACACCGGGAACGCAGGGTTTCTCGAGGTGTTACAGACTCTTTGTTTTATAATTGACATTTTAATTCTCCAGTACAAGTCTATTCAAGGGTAAGCAGCGAAATTGACCTAGAAGTGTGAGAGTATTGTCAATTGACACATTAAACAATTAATTTTGATAATTGATACCTCAAAGTTTGAGAGATTATCGACAGACACCCTCACTGTTAGGAGTCCATCAAATTATACATGTACAAAGCACATGCTTTGAATAAGATCTCCTTCTCCATTGTGCCCTAGCCTATGATTTCACTTCTGCAACTCTGGCAGACAAGCTGGAAGAGTTCAAGGAAGACAACCTCGACGATTGCAAGAAAGACAATCTGTGCTTTTACCCTAGCTTGCTTGCGAAGGACAAGGAAGAAGATTACCCTGGTTTTTTTACGAGGAAGACAATGACAACATAATAAAGTTTTCCTTTTTTTTTTTTTTTATTGCTTGAGTGAACTGTATTCTCCTTTACTGTAATCTTCTGAATTAAAAGGACTACATATGCTTTGTTTTATTTTGGTTTCAAGAGTCGATTTGTTGCTAATTTTTTTAAGTTGCTAAATTCTCTTTTAGTTGCACTTAAAATCAACACGAAGAAAATTGTAACGAGGTTGGAAGCAAGAAATTAAGATATTTTGAAGTCTTAGTAATTAAATCTTAACTCTATGTGATCGTTGTATCCATCTCATAAAGATGTGTTAGTTTATATTTTCACTTGCATTTTTTTTTACTAAATGTAGATTTTTAGTAAAATAAGTTCATTAATTAAACTGAAGATTATCATAAGTATTAGAATAGTTCCATTTGTCCATAAATATGGGTTTCAAGTGCTGCCATTTATCCACAAAAATGGTTTCAAAGTACTAATTTACAACTAAATAAGCTGCATGCGTGCTTGATTTTCTTTCCATGTTAATTATAATATATATGTAACACTCAGAATTTTCTACTAAAATTAATTTTTTAGATTTACGTAATTGTAATCGGCAGAGTTTTGGTCGAAATTGATAGCGAAGAATTTCTACCATTATGTATAAGATTATTTTGAAGTTAATGAAGAAGAAAAGATTTTAAAAATCTAAGCGGAATCAAACCGAATAGCCGTTTGATTAAATAGTTAAGAGTTGATTGCGATTTAGTAATTAAGTTATTATTATAATAATAATTATTATTATTAAAAAACATAGCAGAATATAAACACCATTTTCCCACCGAGTTTCTTTCCTTCTCCTTTTGCGTTCCCTCTTCTAGCAACAGCCAATCAACCGATTTCTTGCCAATCTTTAGATTTTTGGTAAGTTTTAGTTAGTTCTTAGTAGATAGTTAGTGTTTTAGTTGTTATGGATGTTTAAAATTAAGTTAGTGAGGGTGTTGAATAGTTTGGTGATAACACAGGAGGGAGATACAGGAATTAAAGCTAGAGTTGATTTTTATCCGTATGTCGGTGTTCAAGCTAGGAGTATGAGTAGATTACGAGATTTTATGGGAAAGATTAAGCATTTGGATAGCCGAATGCCGAATGCACGAATTGTGGAACAGTTTCTTTTCGTTCACATTGGACCAAAATATAGGTGTTGGATTAGGAATTTGATTAGACCGTTAGAAATTAAACGTCCTCAGAACTCCGCAATATTTCAAATCATTCAAATCGGACGAGTATTGGATAAGTTACGCAATTCCGAATTTGATCAGAAATTGTGTAGGATTTTAGGTTTAGTTAGACTAGTTGTTAGAGTGTTGTTTTGCCCTAGAGTTTTATAAGTTGGACGAAGAAGAATTAATGGATGTGTGATTTTATAGGTTCTCCAGTTAGCGAGCCGTATACGGAGTACGAAGTTGCTAGGACGCCAGGTAAGTAGTGTAGTAGAGCAGTAGGTGTTTTACCTTTGGGCTTACATCACAGTTCAATAGGATGCATCAAGTTTATTTTATGTTATGTTTTAGTTAATTATGCATTCATGGTGTTAAAGTATGAGAACAAAACAAAAATGAATTTTCATGTTTTTACGAAGTGAAACAGTAGGCTATGATGAGACGATTAAAATGAGAAGCTACATAAAAAGATAATAAAGGTGCAGTTGAGTGGTTTTGTCTCCAGAGGTGGACCGCGATGTGTATCACTATTCTCCCGCTTTACGTGGTAGCCTTGTCCCTAGAGGTGGACCGCGAGATGTGTCACTTTACTAGATTGGTGTTGGTCTTGTCCCGAAAGGTGGACCGCGAGGTGTGTCACCTCAATCTAGCACGTAAAGAAGAACTCAGTAGTAAGAAGATAAAGCAGATGTAAGAAAGAGATGAAAATGAAAGTAGAGACGAAACTGTAGAGACTGCATATGTTAGGATGTGTTTATTTACAGTATTATGTTTTTATGCATTACTTACTTAGCATTAGGCTAGTGGATGAGTTCTGTGATGTAGGTGACGACATCATAACTGGTGACAGTACTCAGAGCAAGCCTAGGACTAGGAGGCAGTTGGAGTAGTGCGCTCATGGACGACCCGACCTGCTGTTAGGGCGTTTTGACCATGGTGGGCATAGGTACAGGTTTTGGAGTGTAGTCAAAATGGTTTTGAGTCGTTTTAATTTGTTTTGAGTCATTTGGATGTATAAACGGATTTCAAACTTTAGTAATCGTCTTGTTTAGGTATATAATGATTTTGAGTTGAGGAAAAAGTGTACGTTGTATGATTTTTAGCATTGAGACGAAGTTCAATTGTTTTTGGGAAGTTTTAAGGTTTTTAGGCAACAATCTGTGAAGAAGGTGTTGACCTATAGGTTGAGTGTCGACCAAACCTAGTAAGTGTCAACCAATATACTTGAGGTGTCGATCAAATTTGGCGAGTGTTGACCACAAGGGTCGACCTGCGAAGGCAGAGCCAAACAAAGCGTCGACCGGTGCATGTAAGTTTCAACCGGTAGTATAAAATTGGACTGGAGTGTCGACCTCCAAGATCGACCGACATGGATAGAGAGAAATGAAGTGTCGACCGATGCACGCAAGTGTCGACCGGTAGTGTAGAAGGGACGTTGGTGTCGACATCAGGGATCGACTGACGCGGACAGACAGAAACGTAGTATCGACCGGTGCACACAAGTGTCAACCGGTAGTGAAAAATTAATGGAAGTGTCGACCGGTGTTTACAGGGGTCGACCAAAGGTGATTTTTATGTTTAGAAAACTCAAATTTTATTTAAACTAATTTTAATCAAGTCTTCCGCTGCGATGATTTTAAATGTTTTCAAAATGTTGTCTTAAGTTGAGGAAAAGTTTAAAATTTTTACGCGAATTTTTTCGAGAGTGCTGGTGGGAGTAGTAGTATGGAGCGTAACGGAAACCAACGAGTAGGTTTTCGGGGCGTTACAGTTGTAGTATCAGAGTAGTGAGTAGTAGCAGTTAGTATACCGGGAACCGTGAGGGTTTTCAGGTCACTACAGTTGTGGTATCAAAGTCAAATGGTCAAACTGTTTAAACGATTACCTAACTGCGCAGATCGCCGTACGACGTGCTTCGACAACTGTAAATGTTTAAGTTTAGTGTTATTTAGTAGATGCTTATAAGAGTAATCAACCATTGTCCAGGAAATTAGTCAAGATGTCTAGACGACCAGGACGCCCAAGAGTATCGAGAGAGGTAGTTGACTCGAGGAGTGAGGATGACTCGATGACGATCAGACACTTGATGGAGTTGGTGAACAGACAATCTCAATAATTGGGAATTTTGCTTAATCGAGAAGTCCATGAAAGTGCAGGCTCTAGTTCTAGCCATGACCAGTCGGGAGACAGATTTCAGAGGTTACAACCACCGACGTTTGAGGGGCAGTCAGCAGATCGGGCAGCTGCAGAGAAGTGGGTCCGTACCATGGAAAGTATGTTTGAGTATGCGAAAGTAGGCGAGGAGGATAATGTCTCGCTAGCCATATTTCATCTAGCGAAAGACGTCAGATTTTGGTAGGAGTCTGTGGAGACCACCATCGATGTACAACACTTGACATGGGAGAAGTTTAAATATGTCTTTTATGACAAGTATTTCAACAGTACGATATAGGCAGCTCAGAAGATGGAGTTCCTACAATTAAAGCAGACCAGATCGGTTACCAAGTACAATCGGCAGTTTGAGTCCTTGTCCCAGCTTGTCAGTAATTTGGTGAGTCGGAATGACGATAAGGTGTTTCAGTTTGTACAAGAATTAAAGCCAGAGATATATAAAGAAGTAAAGACAGTAGGAACTCAAGAGGTGCCGTATTCCAAAGTGATGGCAAAGGCACTAGAGTGGAGGAAGCCGAAATGAAATGTGTTAAGCAGCGAGAGACTTCTAGGAGATTTTTCAAAGAGGTTGCCTCACAACAGAGTAGAAGTGTCTCCCAACAGCAACAATAGAGGGGCACCAAGAGGTTCAATGAAGGTTCAAGCAGATAGGGCAGCAGCTAAAGGCCTCAGGGGTCGGTGCAGTACCCCCAGTGCCCTAAGTGCTTGAGATATCACCCGGGCGAATGCACACTGAAATCGGGGAGGTGTTACAAGTGCAACGAGGTTGGACATTTAGCTAGAGATTGCCCGAAGCCCACGGTGACTCGGTGTTTCAATTGTAACGAGGTGGGCCACGCCAGCAAAGATTGGCCAACTCTGAAGAAGGGTCCGACACACACAACACCGAGAGTATTTGCCATGATCGAGTCGGGCGATGATGACCAGCCAGCTGTAGTGTCAGGTACCATATTGATAAATTATGTACCTGTGTATACTTTGATTGACTCTGGTGCGGCGTACTCTTTTATTGCAACCGTGTTCGCGGTCAGATTAAATGTATGATCGGTATCAACGGAGTGTAGCTACGAAGTGGTGTTGCCTTCTGGTGGGTGTATGCATTCTAATCAAGTTGTACGAGATGGTGTAGTATCGGTGGGAAGTAAAAATTTATTAGCCGATCTCATTATTATGGGTATAACTGGATATGATGCGATATTGTGAATGGATTGGTTGTTCAAGTACTACGCCACAATCAACTACAGGACGGGGACAGTGAGTTTTCAACCCTTAGATGGTGAGAAGCACACCTTTCAGGCCGCGAGAAATGTCTGGAAGATATCTGTCATAGCGCCTATTAGTGCTCGCCAAGTTTTGATTGGTGAGTCTTTTGATTTTCTCGCCAGTATTATAGATATACAGATTCTCAGGGATTCGAGGCCACAGGATGTTTTGATGGTTCAAGACTTCCTTGAAGTTTTTCTAAATGATTTACCCGGTTTGCCTCCGGATTGGGAAATAAAGTTTGTTATAAATGTGTATCCAGGAGCGGAGCCGGTGTAGAAGAATCCTTGTAGATTGGCACCAACAGAGCTGAAGGAGTTAAAGAAGCAATTGAAAAAGTTGGTGGAGAAAAGATTTATACGCCCTAATTTTTCACCGTGGGGCGTGCCAATTCTTTTGGTCAAGAAGAAGGACGGGTTGTTATGAATGACATCGAGTACAGGGAGTTAAATAAGCTTATGATTAAGAACAAATACTCTCTACCAAGGATTGACAATCTATTTGATCAACTTCAAGGTGCACGGGTGTTTTCAAAGATTGACCTGAGATCGGGTTAATATCAGTTGAAGGTCAGGCCAGAAGATATTCCGAAGACAGTTTTTCAAACGCGATATGGGTATCATGAATTCATGGTGATGTTTTTTGGGCTGACGAATGCCCCAGCCGCCTTTATGTACCTGATGAACAAAGTATTCCATGACTATCTCAATAAATTTGTTATAGTGTTTATCGATGATATATTGGTGTACTCTCGTAGTGAGTAGAATCATAAAGAGCACTTGAGGTTAGTGTTGGAGACTTTGAAGCGTCACCAACTTTATGCGAAGTTTTCTAAGTGCGTGTTTTGGCTGGATAGGATTCAGTTTCTGTGACATGTCATCTCGAGCGATGGCATATCGGTTGATCCAGCAAAAATCCAGGCAGTTAAGGAGTGCCCACAACCGAGGAATGTCACGGAGATACGGAGTTTCTTTGGGTTAGCAAGTTATTGCAAGAGATTCATAGAATGGTTTTCGAAGATTGCAGTGCCTCTGATCCGTCTAACGAGGAAAAATGTGAAGTATCTGTGGTCTGAAGATTACGAGCATAGTTTCAAGATATTGAAGCGGAAATTAATTACTACTCCAATTTTGACGCTTCTTGCTGAGTACGGAAGATTTAGTATTTATTGCAATGCTTCCAAGATAGGTCTTGGATGTGTGTTGATGCAGGAAGGGAAGGTGGTTGCATATGCCTCTAGGTAATTGAAGACTTACGAGCAGAACTACCCAACACACGACCTGGAGTTAGCCGTGGTAGTTTTTGTGCTGAAAATTTGGAGGGCATTATCTATATGGACAGCCGTGCGAGATATATTTAGACCACAAAAGTTTGAAGTATATTTTCACTCAGAAGGAATTGAATATAAGGCAGCGGCGGTGGTTTGAGTTTGTGGAGGACTATGACTTCAAAATTAAATACCACTCTAGCAAGGCAACTGTAATGGCTGATGCTTTGAGCAGAATGACGATATCCACTTCTACTGTGACTTCATGCATGCCAGTAGCTTTGGATATGGAGTTTCAGAAATTTAACTTAGAGGTGGTGTCGAATGTATCAGCCATGTTGTCGGCTCTGTCTCTACAGCTCACTATTTTAGAGAAAATTAAGCAGGCCCAGAAGGACAACGCTGAATGCGAAGAAATTAAATCTAGCATGGCTTTCATTGACAGGTCGGAGTTCAGTTATTCGGACGGCAGGATTCTTAAGTTTCGAAATAGGTGGTTCGTTCCAAGTAATGAAGAACTACAAAGAGAAATATTGGCTGAAGTGCACATTTCGAGGTTTTCTGTGCATCCAAGGAGTACCAAGATGTACAGGGACCTTAAACAACATTACTGGTGGCCTAATACGAAGAGGATTGTAGCAAAGTATGTTGAGACGTGCTCGTTTTTTCAGCAGATTAAAGCTGAACATCAAAGGCCATTGCTTGTTCCTGAGTGGAAATAGGAGCAAATATCGATGGACTTTGTTGTCGGATTGCCTCGGACAACAAAGAGTTATGATGGTATATATGTGATCGTGGATCGGTTAACCTAATCAGCCCATTTTCTACCAGTGAAGATGAGATACTTTATAGACCAATTCACTGTACTATATATACAAGAGATCGTACAGTTGCACAGAGTTCCAATTTTGATTGTATCAGACAAAGACCCTAGATTTACATCGAAGTTTTGGAAGAGTCTGCACAAAGCCATGGGTACGCAACTCAATTTTAGTGCAGCATTTCATCCTCAGACATACAGTCAATTCGAGAGGACCATTCAGACACTAGAGGATATACTTCGAGCTTGTGTACTGGAGTTCTAAGGTTCATGGAGTAGATACCTACCATTGGTGGAGTTTTCTTATAATAATAGCTTTCAAGCTACGATAGGTATGGCTCCATACGAGGCACTGTATGGAAGAAAGTGCAAGTCTCCGTTATATTGGGACGAAGTCGGCGAAGCACGATTAATTGGTCCAGATATTCTGCAACTAATTGCAGAAAAGATTACATTTATTAGATAACGGATCTTGACAGCTCAGAGCTGACAGAAGAGTTATGCAGATCGTCAGAGCAAAGAGCTAGAGTTTGAAGGGAACAACGAAGTTTTCCTGAAGATCTCTCCATTCAAATGAGTTGTAAGATTCGAAAAGAGGGGCAAGTTAAATTCTAGGTACATTGGGTCGTTCCTTATTACGAAGAAAATAAGGAAGACAGTTTACCAGCTACAACTACCAGCCTCAATGGATGAGATTCACAATGTATTCCACATGTCCATGTTGAGGAATTGTATACGAGATCCCTCTTACGTCGTGGAGTAGCAAGATATAGAGATTCAACCCACTTTGACGTATGACGAGAAGCCAGTGGAGATTCTGGATTATGTAGTGAAGATTTTACGCAACAAGGAGATTCCACTGGTGAAGGTATTATAGCGCAACCATGACATGGAAGAAGAAACCTGGGAGCGACAACAGGACATGATGAGTCGATATGCAGAGTTGTTCAGGTAACAAATTTTGAGAGAAAATTTTTTTTAAAAAAGGGTAGAATGTAACACTCAGAATTTTCTGCTAAAACTAATTTTTGAAATTTACGTAATGGTAATCGGTGGAGTTTTGGTCAAAATTGATAGCAGAGAATTTCTACCATTATGTATAAGATTATTTTGAGGTTAATGGAGAAGAGAAGATTCTAAGAATCTGATGTGCCCCATAGGCCCGTCACACGATCTCAAATCCAAGCACACACTTTAATTAACTTACATTCTCACACATTTTATTCTTGTGCAGGTTATGATTCAATGGAGCCAGAAGTTGCAAGCTTAAGGTGGGAAGTGGAGGCTCAAGACATGGAGCAACCGAGACACATCATTGCATGGGAAGCCACCCTTGAAGATCATGAAGCTCTTAAGGGAATTTGTCTTCCCGAGCCAACTTTTATGTAATGTTTTTATTTTGAACTTATTGGGAAAACATTGGCCTTCTTGTTTAACTATTTATTATGTGCATGCATTCGGCATTTAGGAGTAGATTGAATGGTTAGGATAGATGATGGAATGGGATTCGGGCTTGGCTTAAATTGAAGATGCATTCGGGCATGCAAGGCATGCCACTCTCGGCCGCAAATGCACCAAGGAGAAAGTGCCGCAAGTGGTGGCCCATTTTACCCGATTTGGCCACACCATTGGGTTGCCATTTGAGATGCTTGTCCCCTTTACCTTTTGTGGAAGAAACATGGATCCATGACATGGCATTCAGCAAGCCATTGATCGACCACTTGGCTGCCATCATCTCGGCCGCACACTACAACACTTGGAGCCGGTTACAAGCTCCTTTGCACCAAGTTTTTGAAGACCAAAGCACAACCTTAAAACCCTCCATCCTAGGCCTATATAAGCATAGCATTGGTGTTTGTATTTTGGTTGGCAAAGTTAATGAGCATCGGCATGTTTTCTAAGAGGAAACCGAGAGAGTTTTCCACCACCATTCAAGGTAAGTGCTCGGTTCCATGAACCGATTAGGAGTAGCCTCCTAGCTTGGCAACTCAAGGTTGTTGCTCGAGCTTGTGTTCCACTTTTCTCTCCTCTCTTTCAAGGGAAGGAAACAAGAAGGAAGTGGCCAAAATCGATTCCCCAAGTTGAGAGCCTTTCCATGGAAAGGTTGTGATTGCCGAGAACATAACATTGTCTCTTTGGCCGACTTGCGAGTTTGTTTGCACAAGTTTGTCATTTCTAATCCATCTGGACCACGACCACCACCATCACACACCTCACTCACTCCACTAATCTCACACCAAATTTCATTTCATTTGAAACACATTTGGTCATTCATTTTGTCGCTTTTCTCAAGGGTTTCTCGGCTTGGCCGAGATCCGAGGGCCTAACCGATCCTTTCATGCATTTTAGTGACCGAGCAGGGGCTTGGCTGTAACAGAATCTAACCAGAATCGAACCAAATAGCCGTTTGATTAAACAGTTAAGAGATGAGGGTGGTTTAGTAATTAGGTTATTATTATTATTATTGTTATTAAAAACATAGTAGAACATAAACACCATCGACTGTTTTTTTCTTCCCCACCGAGTTTCTTTCCCTCTCCTTCTGTGTTCTCCCTTCTAGCGACAGCCGATCAACCGTTTTCTTGCCAATCTTCAGATTTTCGGTAAATTTTAGTTAGTTCTTAGTAGATAGTGTTTTAGTTGTTATGGGTGTTCAAAATGAAGTTAATGGGGTATTGAGTAGTGTGGTGAAAACCTAGGAGAGAGATACGGGAATTGAAGTTAGAGTTGGTTTTTATCCGTATATTGGTGTTCAAGCTAGGAGTAGGAGTAGATTATGGGATTTTATGGCAAAGATTGAGCGTTTGGATAGCCAAATGCTCGAATTGTGGAACGGTTTCTATTCGGCCACATTCGACCAAACTATAGGTGCTGGATTAGAAATTTATTTGAACCATTAGAAATTAGATGTCCTCAGAAGTTCGTAGCATTTTGAATCGTCCAAATCGGACGAGTATTGGATAAGTTATGCAATTCCAAATTTGATCGAAAATTGTATAGGATTTTGGGTTT
>JAJTVC010002678.1:0-50000 GCA_022433055.1 Begonia peltatifolia | reverse complement strand
AACTTTTGCGTCCGTTAACGGAATTGAACGATTGAAGTGGCTAAACGTCCCCTTAGGAACCTAATTTAACATACTAAGATGGATTTAAAACGATAAACCGCAGCTAGGTGGAAAAACCCCAAAACTGAATCTGCCCCTTTTATTAAATTTCACATTTTTTGTTTTTTTCTTCAACCAAAACTCACTCAATTTAGCTTTACGCACCAAAAACAGCCATACCAATATCACTCGTTGAAATTCCATGAAAAACGCTCACTAATTTTACTTGGACCAAAATTCGACATAAACTTCCGATGCGTATAACTTTCTCGTCGAATATCGGAATCAAACGATTCCAGCGGCCATACGTGCCTCTAAATACCTATTTTAATCCACAAAAATAGAATTTAAAATGATTAACCAAAGCTAGGCCGAAACGGCCGAAAACAGAATCTGCTCTTACACAAACAACAATCCGATTTTTGATTCTAGTTCAAATTCCAAAATTTCTACATGTAATCGGCCACATCCCACTCAGTCATGCATAATCCACTCAAAAATTGATGATTCGAGCACCAATCCGAATCTTCCTCAATTCCCCTCCCCCCTCTTTCAGTCACTCTCCCTCTCACCGAGCATCCACTGCTTCCCCTCACTAACACCAGTATTCACAGCCTATAGTCACCCCCACACCAAGCCAATTCATCGGAGAGAAGGAAAAAGAACCGAGCCCTCACGCTCGGCCGACAGAGCCCGAAACAGAGGATGAGTTACCTAGGATTTTTCAGCTTGAGACGAACCGCACCCGCGCCTACGCTTCAGCTCGTCGGACACCTCGATCGAAGACCAAAACTGAGCTCCCGATCGCTCTCTCTCGCACATTTGCTCTCGGCTCCGGCGAAGCAAAATAAAACACTGAACGTCTTGTGAAAGCCGTTCAGTTGTTTTTATAAAAATTTTAATTTTATAAAATAATTTTAATAATAAATTTACCAAAACGCCCTCACGTGTTTTTATCGTCTGTAACTTTGCTAAATTCTCGCCCTCCCGACTTTAAAATTTTCAAAAACTATCACAAACTAGAATCCAACATTTATAATTTAATCTACCTGTTAAAATATTTCTCGAAACGACAACCGAGATTAAATTAAAAATTTATAAATTAAATTTAAAAATTCAAAATTTTTCGGGTTATTACAAGTTGATCTAGACTGACCTAGTTGACCCAAATCGGCACAGTTGACCCAGACTGGTTCAGTTGACCCTGACCGACCCAGTTGACCCCAACCGGCACTCTTCACTCGAAACGAACTCAAACGAAATTTTGACCCGAATCTGACCGAACCGATCCAAGATTAAACCTGTAAGGATTTTCTGTCCAAATTCTTTTAGCTGTGATCGAGAATCTTCTAGTGGCAAACGAGCATATAGAAGAAGACGTTGATTTTCCCGAGAAAAGAATTTAAAATATCATGTTTCTGTTTTTAAAAGTATTTCTGTTTTTATTTTAAATCCGAATAAATTATGTTGAATTTTATTATTACAGTTTTTATGAATTATTTATGATTCTGTATTTATTTTGAATAAGTTCAATTATTGTTTTAAATACAGCTTCCGGTCATTTAACGATTTTCATTCAAGATATAAAAAAAAATGTTTTAATTTTAAAATTTAACGCTCGATTTTAAATCAAATTTTGGGAAAATTTATAGGGTTTGTAAATTGGGGATTTTAAAATTCGGGGCATTACACGTAGCTACAAATACACTAATAGAAAAGGAGGCCTCACATTCATTTATAACAACTGAGTTCGTAGTCAAGTTGAATTTGTTACCTATGCAAGCTGACAAATTTTATACCATCATACTACCATATAGAGAGTCTCTACATTCAAATCAATAAGCAATATTGTCTCTGTAGTAGACAATAAGTTATACGTGGATTTGGTCATTATCTACATGAAAGGATATGACGTTATTCTTGGAATGTAATGGCTATTCAAACATTATGCTACGATGAACTTTAGGTCTGGAATAGTGAACTTTCGACCTCTGAATTGATAAGGGTATTTGTATTAAGAAATACTGCATCCAAGCAAGATGCCCACAGTATCCGCCACGAAAGCCCAGAATTTGCAGAGAACAGGATGTATGGGGTTCTTAGCTTATATGATTGATGCCCAGAGGCAAAGCGAATTGAAGCTTAAGGATATTCCAATAGTTATGAAGTTTCCAGAAGTCTTCTTAGATGATTTACCGGGTTTACCTCATGATCAAGAGATAGAGTTTGATTTAGATATTTAACTTGGTACTGTGCCAGTATCCAAGAACCCTTATCGTATGCACCAGTTGAACTGAAAGAGTTAAAAACTCGGTTGAAAGAGTTAGGTCCTAGTTTCTCTCCTTGGGGTGCACTTGTTCTGTTTGTCAAAAAGAAGGATGGATCCTTCCAAATGTGCATGGACTATAGGGAGCTAAATAAATTGAAGATCAAGAATTAGTATCCTTCGCCGAGGATTGCTGACTTGTTCGATCAACTGCAAGGGGCCCGAATATTTTCAAAGATTGATCTACGCTCAGGTTATTACCAACTAAAAGTCAAAGCTGATAATATTTTGAAGACGACATTTAGAACCCGAGACGGGCATTATGAATTTCTAGTAATGTTGTTTACGTTGACGAATGCTCTAATGGCTTTTATGGACCTGATGAACAGGGTATTCCATAATTATCTTGATAAGTTTGTAATCGTCTTCATCGACGATATCCAGGTCTATTCTTGGAATGAAGAAGATCATATGAAGCATCTGAAGGTAGTCTAAAGATTGTGAAAAGAGTTTTAAGACATTTAAGCAAAAGTTAACTATGACTCCATTATTGATACTCTCAATAGAAGGTGAAAGGTTTAATGTTTACTGCAACACATATAAGATTGGTTTGGGATTCGTAATGATGCAGGATGGTAAGGTGATTGCTTATGCTTCCAGACAGTTGAAGAGTTATGAGCAGAACTACCATACTCATGATCTCGAACTAGCTGCAATGGTGTTTCCATTGAAGATATAGAGGCATTACCTGTATGGACAGCAATGTAAGGGATTTTCATATCACAAAAATCTGAAATACATTTTTACTCAAAAGGAGTTGAATATGAGACAAAGGTGGTGCCTGCAATTTGTCAAAGACTACGACTTCAAGAGTAAGTACTACCTTGGTAAAGACAATGTTGTTGCTGATGCATTGAATAGGATGTCAACTATGATACTGTTATCCTTATCAGCAATGTCAATTCCCCTGAAAAAAGAGATTTAAAAGTTTAAGTTAGAGATAGTCTATGAGTTAGAAGTTGTGCTTTCAGAATTGTGAATACGACTAACTATTTTGGACAGAATCAGAGAAGCTCAGAAGCCTAATTCGAAAGAAAAGAGTGATATATTGAAGAATATGGCTGACGCTTCTTTCGATTTCACTTATTCGGATTATGACATTTTGAAGTTTAAGAACAGGTGGTACATTCCAAGAGATGAGGACTTACGGAAGAAAATTTTGGCAGAGGCTCATTTGTCTCCTTTCTCAGTGCATCTAGGGAATACCAATATGTATCGAGATCTAAAGCAACATTCTAGTGGCCGACGATGAAATGAGAAGTAGCAAAATATGTGGAATCATGCTTGATATGTCAACAGGTGAAAGTATAACATCAAAGGCTAGGAGGAACTCTACAGCCTCAATCGATTCTGGAATGGAACTGAGAGAATATTGCTATGGATTTCGTTGTCGAATTGCTGAGAACTGCTAAAGGTCATGATAGCATCTGAGTCATTATGAGTCGATTGAAAAAATCATCCCATTTTCTACCAGTGAAGATGACTTTTTCCATGAATCAATATGCAGAGCTATATATCCAAGAGATTATCAGGCTGTATGGAATTTCAATTTCAATTATCTCAGATAGGGATCCTAAGTTTACCTCAAGATTCTTGAAAAGTTTGCAAAGTTCTGTGGGTACAAAGTTGAATTTTAGCACGGCGTTTCAACCTCAGATGGATGGTCAATCTGAGAGAACGATTCAGATATTAGAGGATATGTTAAGATCGTTCGTGTTGGCATTTCAAGCCTCATGGAGTAGATTTCTAATGTTGGTAGAGTTTTCTTATAATAATAGCTACCAATTTACAATTGGTATGGCTCCTTATGAAGCTCTATATGGCAGGAAATGTAGATCACCATTATATTGGGATAAAGTCGGTGAAGCAAAGCTAGTCGGTCTAGAGATTCTGCAGCAATTGTCAAAGAAAGTTGCAGTAATAAAACAAAGAATAGAGACTGCTCAAAAGCGACAAAAGAGTTATGTAGACAAAAGAAGAAGAGATCTGGAGTTTGCCGAAGGCGATCATGTATTTCTAAAGATCTCGCCTTTCAAAGAGGCCACGCGATTTGGCAAGCAAAGCTCAGTCATCGGTTCGTACGACCATTTTCTGTTTTGAAAAGAATAGCAAAAACAGTTTACAGACTGCGGCTGCCCTCATCAATGGATGGAGTCCACAACGTCTTTTACGTATTCATGCTAAGGAAGTGCATACGCAATCCAGCTCAGATTGTAGAATTGCTGAGTATTGAGATTCAACCGACGTTGACATACGAAAAAAGGCCAGTTAGAATCATAGAATCCACTGTGAAGGTGTTACGCAACAAAGAGATTCTACCGGTAAAAGTGTTATGGTGAAATCACAACGTGGAGGAAGCTACCTGGGAAAGACAATAGGATATAATGAACCAATATATGGAACTATTTGGGTAAGCAAATTTTGATGACAAATTTGTTTCAAGAGGGTGAGATATAACACTTGAAATTTTTATCATGGCCATAAATATAATTATGTGTCTAACTAATTACACTTAATTTATCATTTCTATGGCAAAAGATAAAAAAAGTAAAAGGGAGTTTGAAATGTATATAATATTAGTTTAATAAATTAAAAATTTAATGATGGATTAAGTGGATTTAAATTAGATTTGGAATCCAAGCTTGCTGAGGAAGCTTCTCCTTATATCTTCATCCAAACACTCCCTTTATATCATCTCCCCCTCCCTCAGCAGCACATTCACTCTCTTTCTCTCTCTCCTTCATTTTTCTTTTCCTCTCAATGGGTCTTCCTCCCTTTCTGCAAGAATTATCTCTCGACAACAATCCCTTCTTTTTCTCAGGGACTTAAGGTAAGAAGAGTTTGATATTTTGTTTAGGGTTATGTGATTTATAGGTTGAATGGATGAAATGTTGATTATTGGTGCAAAGTGCATGTTTTGGTTGAGTTTTGAGAATGATTGGTAAACCTTAATTGCTAGCACGAAAATTCCAAAATTTGTTACTAGATTTGTTCTCTTATTGGATGCGTATTCATGTTATATAAGCATGTAAATGATTTATATAGAAAGGAATTGATCTTAGTTGAGATTTGAAGGAAATATTTGAATTAGGTTAATAATGCAGTTTCGGTTTTGATTTTCTGCCATTTATTGTGTTCGATTTTTGATAAATGAATTCCACCACATTAAGCTAGACTCCTTAAGTAAAATTTTGACTTTGGAATTAATAGATTTGGTTAAGAATTCATTGAGTTATGGTTATTCGAAGTTGACCGGAATTTAGGGTGGAAATCCGAGAATGTTGTTAAGGATTGTTTGATTTTTGGCTTGATAATATTGAACTATTTGAATTGGATTTAAATGATATGCATGGTTGAATTTGTTGATTTTGGTTACATGCATTGTTTGGTGAAAGGTGGAGTTTATTTCAAGTGCATATATTGCTAAGGAATTGAGCTAAGTGTATGAATGTGTTTGGCCTTTGGGTTTACATCACAAAAGTACTAGGAAATATGAGTCCAATTAGTGAAATGTGTGTTGAATGAGATATGTTTTATGGGTAATTTAAGTTATAGGAAGCGTTATATATAAGTGTTTAGTTTGATTTAGAAATTAAGGACTTGTCTATGTTTAACTTTGATGAAATGTCATGAGATTACGTTATGTTATATGTACATCTCTATGGATCAAGCATCATGTTTTGATAAAAGCATACAAAATGTTTTACGTACATGTTTTATGTAAGAAAGACATGAATATGTAAAGTAAATAGTTAAGTTGTAGGACATGGCTGGTATGACATATAATGTGCGCCATTGGCCCATTACATGATCACAGCCTCAAGCTCATAGTTTTTCTAATTTATTCACTTACACACTTGTCTATTTTGCAGGTAATGGATTGTGCGAATGCTTGGAGGACACCTTGGGAGACTTGAAGTGGGAGATCAAAGCTATGGATATGGACCAACCAAAGCACCTACTCACGTGGAAGATTAAGTAAGGAGACCATAATGCTCATATGGGAATTTTTCTTCCCGAGCCATTAATTGTAACCTTTTATTTTGAACTTATTTAGGCAATTATTAGCCTTCTTGTTAAACTTTATTATAAGGATGCATCTTAGACATTTAAGATTAGGTGAATGTTAGGTTAGATAATGGTTTGTACAGTCAATAGGGGTCAAATGTCTAAATAACCAGTCCATTCCCAATATAAGATCATACCCCTCCATGTTGATAATTATTAGATCGGCAGACATCTTATTATCTCCCACAGATAGTATGAGATCGTGTATTACTGATCTGAATGTAAGTACTCTCTAGATGGTAACATAACATCATAAAAATGATCAACAGGAATAGGTAGCAAGTTTAATTTAACTATGAAGGCCATAGTAATAAACGAGTGCGTAGCATCTGAGTCAATAAACGTATAAGCAACAACATTATTAAGTAAATTTGAACATGAAATAACTGAAGGTTGTAACAATCTAGGTGTTACGTTCGTCTTTGTCTGACTCTGATTCTCCTTCGAGCAACTTATAGCAAAATGACCGACTTCATTGCATTTGTAACATCGGTATGAACCGAGCTGGCATTCACCAGGATGATGTTTCTGACATTTTGAACACTGCAGGTACTGTAGTATAAAAGACCCATGTGCTTTGTTCTCTTTCCCTTGATTATTCTTTCCATCATTGGTTCTTTTCACCCCTCTTTGTTGGTGTTACTATTGTTGTTGTTGATGTTGTGGTCGTCCTCTATTTTGTGGCTGTTTAGGATTAATTTCTTGAAAGAATCTTCTGGTGGACTCCCTTTGCTTGTAAAATTTCTGCTCAGACTTCTCTACTTCCAGGGCTTTGGCTACCCCCTTGGAATACGGAACGTCTTTGGTCCCCGCTATCTTTACACCTCTGTAGATCTCCACCTTCAATCTCGTAATAAACTAGTAGACCTTATTCTCATTATTGTTCACCAATTGAGCAACAAATCTAGATAGAGATTCAAACTGGCGAACATAATTAGCTACAGAGCCAGTCTGACGCAGTTGCACGAACTCCACCTTTTTGCTCGTTCTGACAGCACGACTGAACTACTTATCATAGAATGTCTCCTTGAATTGTTCCCATGTCATCCCTATCACGTTCGTCATAGTCTTAATGGTGTCACACCAAAACTCAGCACCCTTGGAAAGGTGGAAAACAGCATAAGTGACTTTATCCCCTTCTTCCACTTTAGCATAGTCAAACATCCCCTCAATGGTTTGGATCCATTACTCAGCATAAGCAGGATCGGAAGCCTTTCCATCAAAGATTGGAGGTTTGAGCCGCCTGAATCTTTCTCCACTTTGGTCATTGGATGTAACACCTGAGGATTTTTAGGGCAAATTAAATTCTCGCTCAAATCAAAGGAATTTTTAAAAGAGAAATTTTTAAGGAATAACTTAAATTTTTCATAAAATCCATGAGTGAACTTTAAAGGAAAATGGAAATCGTGAGGAGGAATTTTTAAGGAAAAAAATTTCTGAATTAGAAAACGAAAGAAGGATAAAATTTGACAAAAATTAGGAGAAATAAAACGTAAGGGCAAAACGGTAAAAAGGGGGGCGGTACTTTCTCGCGAAAGCCACCAATTTTCTCTCATCGGCCGAAGCCTACCGCAAAGAGAGAACCATGGGCGATTCCCATTTCCCGACGACAAGTCTCTTTCTCCGGCGACATTCGGCCGGTTTCTGACCCACTCCTCCTTAGAAATTGCTCGCACTTCGCAACTTCGCACACTAACTGGGAATACCTATAAAATCACACATTCATCAATTCTACCTCGTTAAATTCATAAATTTCTATCTTGAAAGTCATAACTCGTACAAAACCAAAACTCTATACTAAACTCGAAACCTAACTCAATTTCCGACCAACTTCGGAAATTAATAACTTCTCTAATACTCGTTCGAATTGTACGATCCAAAGTGCTACAAACTCCATAGGTCATCTAGTTTTCAATGGTACCATCCATTTCTTGATTGGACATCCACTACTTAGCAGAATGTGGCCAAACGGACACCGTTGCAAAATTCGTATATTTGGCTAATTAACCACTCAATTTTTCCTATAAAATCTCATAATGTACTACTACTTCTAGCTTAATCACCAACATACGGATAAAAATCAACTCTAAATTCATTTTTCCGTATCTCCCTACTAGGTTTTCACCAAATCACTCAATGCCCTCACTGATTTCATTTTTGTCGCGAAAAACAACTAACACACCAGCTATCTACTCAAAACTAACTAAATCATAACTTAAATTTGAAAATTCACAGGGGAATCGGAGGAGAATCGTCTAGGGTTTCACGCGTGGGAAGGGGAGAAATTGAAAAGGGAGGGTTGCGCTGGACAATACACCGTAAGGTGTTTTTGGTTTCTTTTTTTTTAATAATAATAATAATAATAATAATAATCCTAATTACTATTTCACCTTTAACTTTAATTTGTTTAATAAATCTATTATTCGACTGCGTTCGGTCGAAATCTTAAAACATCTCATTCACCATTAGTTCCAAAATAATCTTTTACTAAAGGGTAAAAATTCTCCGCTTTCAACTCTGACCAAAACTTCGCAGATTACAAATACGTAAATATAAAAATTAGTTTTAGCAGAAAAATTCCGGGTGTTACACCACCATACCAGCCTAACTCCACGGGTTGGGTCGCCCTAACAAGCTCCACCTGCCAGTACACGGTGGTACACCACCAACTGTCTGCTACTCCTTGCTAGGCTCTAGAAACTCACCCACTGTATCTTCAACACCTATACTACAGAACAATTGTCAGCGTAAGGCTTAATAAGTAGTGCGAAAATGAACATGAAAACCATCAATGCAATCTTAACACATGCAGTCTCTACTTTCTCACTCATGTTGTCACACCATAACACATATCGCACGATCCATATACGGAGTTGGGAAGCGGATCAGGTTTCCCAAGTCGATTATCTTTCTGCGTCGAAGGGCGAATCACTTTCTTTGAGGCAACGCCGTACAACTGCCTTAGGAAGTTTACCCTCAAGCCACACCATTCCTGACACATCGTCACCGTCCTGGCAAAGACAGCAACGGGGCCCAAGAGTCGTACACGCATCTCATGTCAACGATCCTCTTACAGAGTTGGGAAGCGGATCAGGTTTCCTAAGTCGATTCTCTGTCTGCGTCGAAGGGCGAATCACTTCCTTTGAGGCCACTTAACTATTTTCTTTTCCATTCACATATCACATTCGTACTTAAAACCATGCTCAAATTCATTTTCGTTACACTTTTCAAAACATGATGCATGACTGAAAAACATGGGAAACACACAACACGTACAATCATTCCTACCATCCTATGGTTTAGGCCTATAAGCGCAATGCACATGCATACACTACATACCTGGCGTACTTAGCTACTATGGTGATTGGCCTCTATCAAATTCTCGGGCTCAACCTATCACATAACCAATTAACATTAAGTTTCTTCTCACAACTCATTCTACATACTAAAACTATGACTACTGACTCAATCCATCAAAACCCGACTAAAATGGCTCACTAACCCGAATTCTTACAAAATTTTTTACTAAATTCAGAAATGCATAACTTTTGCGTCGGTTATCAAAATCACTCGATTACAGAGGCTAAACACTCCACTAATTACCTAGTTTAATATACCAAAAGAGAATTTAAAATGATCAACCGCAACTAGGGCAAAAATCCTAAAACATAATATGCTTTTGGGCCAAAAATACATCATTCTCGGTCTTTCAGTAAAACTCAACCAATTCCTCACCAATCTATCACATTTATCATCAATAACCCACAACAATCAATAATAAACTCAATAAACACTCCAACCCTAAAACCCTAAATCTCTATCCACAAATATCTCATCAAACGTTAACCCTAAAACAAAACTAAACCATAAACTATTTATACCTACCTTAAATCGTTAAAGTGGAAGAGAAGACGGAGAACGGCGTAGCGTCGATGGAAAGAAGATCACCGAAGGAGAAGAAGCTTCGCATGGGGAGGGGGCTTTGCGCGGTGGAGAAGAAAACAGTGAGGGAAAAGGGAAGAAAACGTCCCAGGGAGGGGTTTACTTTTCTCTGTTTTTTTTTAAATAATAATTATATTAATTACTTTTTTGCCCTAAATCTTCAATCGTTTAATCAAACTATTATTCAGTCTCCTTTTGGTTGAATTCTTATAATTTTCTTTTCCTCATTAGCCACAAAATAATCTTTTACTTAACAGTATAAATTTTCTACTTTTGATTTCGAGTAAAAGTCTGCCGTTTACGAATACAAAATTATGAAAATTATTTTAGTGGAAAATCCTAGGTGTTCATGTTTAGTATTATGTGTTTTGATGTGATAAGTTCTATGAGGTCTACGTTATATGTTTATATGTGCTTTATGTATGGATCATTCATCATGTCTTATAAAAAGAATGAAAAAGCTTTTATTCATCTGTTTTCATGTACGAATTATGGAAACGAAATGAAATACCAATGTGACTTCGATGGAATCGATTGCCCCCAATGTGATTTTGGTGGGACCGATTGCCTCTTATCTAATAATGATTAAGTAAAGAAGAAGAAAGAAAATGTTATAAAATGCATTGTTTTATTAATTGCATGTTTATGTCATTATACATCCCTTGCTGAGCGTTAGCCTCATAGTTTGAACACTATGATGTAGGTGACAAGGATTCAGGTGAGAACTTTGAGTCGCAAGTGGATCATTAGGTGCAGTTGGAGGGGTACGTACATGACAGTGATCCGGTGATTGTTAGGGCGATTTCGACCATGGTCAGCATGTTTATGTTTTGTTTAAGTATGTACGTATGAAAGTATGGATTTAAACGTTTTGATAAACTCTATTTTTGATATATAGAAGAGTTTGATAGGAAAAAATTGATGTTTAGATAGGACGATGTGTGTTTTGGTTTTAGGAAATGAAAATGTTTTAGTATTGGGATTTAATTTTGTTGAATGGAAACATTTAGATTTTAGAGTCATCCACATGCTTTGTTTTAATGATTTTCCGCCACGTAACCTTATGTTTAATTTGATCAAATAGTTTTCATGTTAAACGAGTCATTCTAAATATTTTTTAAGCATAATTTCCAATTGTTTCTAAGAGAATTAAAAGTTCAAAAACCATTTAAAAGTTTAAAAAAATGAGAAAAATATAATGTCAAGTGATGTGATGACTTGGGTCGTTACACATTAAATTTTTAATCGCTTTCTAGAACACTTTGTGGCGGAAGTTGGTGACTAAGTTGTGCTTCAGCACAAATTTCCATCCCTAAATTGATGGGTAAACGGAAGTTGTTAACAGGACTCTACGCTCCCTCTTCTGCAGTATTACAGGTAAGAAATTATCTAAAACAAACAACAATGACCGATGCTCGAAGAACACCCGAAAACAGACGGAAAAAACCATGAAAAACATAGAGTAAATTTCGTGAGTGGAGGATGATGTTCTGGAAGATGGGTAGGTGTTCAAACCGATCCTCTTCCTATAGAGAAGGCTGACAAGATGAATGGAAGGCCCTCGGCTAGCTGAGAAGCAATGAGCTTTGCTTTCGGCAAAATTCTTCCGAGAAGAATTCTGCGGCTGGGAGCTGGTTTGAAATCACGTTCTCTTGCCACCAGCTCTTCCAAAGCAGAGAGAACAATGGGGCATCACTCGACGAGCAACAAAACTTGCGAGGAAGGAGGCTCTCTCTTCTCGGTGTGCAACTGACGCAAATTCATTAGGGAATTTTCGAAACTATAACGGGATTTCGTCCAAAGCGTAAGAGCTTCAATAATCCATAATCAACCTTTATCAATCCTTACAAGCATTTAGAACAACCTTAAATACAAGGAAAAACAGCTAGGAAAGCTTAAAAAAATGAAAAGAGAAAAGAGTCATTGCCGTCGAAAAAATAGTCAATGGCGGGTGGAACTGTCGGGTTGCTGTTGCGCAGACGGGTGCTACTCATGTTGCGCGGCCATGCACGGTGCTCTTTCTCCTCTTTCACGCGCGTCGGGTGTTGCGCGTCGTGTGCGCCTTGCGCTGTTTGTCCCGTGCCTCGCTGGCAGATCTCGCGCACAATGCTTAGCCACGCTGGCTCCATGCACGCGCCAGGTGCTGCTCGTCGTGCGCACCACACTAGTCGCTGGCACCTCTCCCCGCACGCCACGCTATACTTTGTGCGGGCGCTGCTTGCCTCCTGCGTGCCATCTTTGGCCATGAGCCTCCTTTGCGCACCATCCCTTGGTCATAGCCCTCCTTGGTATGCCAAATTGCTGCGGCATACTAGCTGGGCACCATGCATCATCCTCGTATGCGCCATGCTTTTGTTTCTTGAGTGCACGCCAACTGCTCGATGAAATGCCGCTTCCAAGTATTTGCACCAATATGATCCAAGACTCAATCCAAGCATTATCCAAGCATTCCAATGGTCTTTTCCTGTAATAATAACAAATGTCTTAGTTAAAGAACTCAATTGAAAACTTACCTTTATCCGAACATGAGTTTTCGAGCTCCGGGGCATATCATCTTCTTCGGGTGATTTGAGATTTGTCCATAAATCTAAAGGTTGGCTTCTATGCACTCATTGGCAATGGATGAGCTTCATCATTGGCTATTCGCAAGGGACACCTACAAAATAAACAAACTCGTAAAAAGAGAAATTTAGCCATGGGCTAGGCCATGGTCGATTGATGCCAATCCTTGGCACATCATCTTCTCTGGGTTGTTGAAGATTTGACCTCAAATGTAAATAGTTTCCTCTTTATACTTTTACTATTATCCCGGGGTTATTGAGTTTTCTTTCAAAATTCACAAACATATTAGTAATAAAATTTTGCCATGGATGGTGAAGGGCTTGTCTCAATAAAATTATCTGTAACAGCCAGAATTTCTGCTAAAATAGTTTAAAAATTTGTATTGGTAAACGGCAAAGTTTTAGTCAGAATCGAGGGCGGAAAATTTATACTAGTAGGTGAAGGATTATTTCGAGGCTAATGGAGAAGCAAAAATTATAAAAATCTAACCCAAAACAAATTGAATGATTGTTTAACTAAACGATTAAAGATTGAGGGCGTAAATGTAATTAGAATTATATTATATTAAAAAAAAATAGGAGAGGAGGAAGAAGAGAAACGCCGATGATTTCTTCCCCTTCCCCCATCTGCGTGAAACCTTCTCCTTTGGCGATTTCTCCTTTCCACCAATGACACTCAGCCGATCCTCTCCGATTCTCCATCAATATTCAGATTTTTGGTAAGTTTTGGTTAGTTTTTAGTAGATAGTTAGCCTTTTAGTTGTTTTGAGCGGTAAAAGTGAAGTTATAGAGAATATTGGATAGTTTGGTAAAACCCTAGGATGTAGATACAAAATTTTACAGCTTTGTAGTTGATGTTACACGTTCAAAGGTGTTTTAGCATGAGGAAAGTTTAGATTATAAGTTTTTATGAAGAGAATTGAGCGTTTGAGTAACTGAAGAACTCAGGTTACTGAATGGGTTCTGCTTCGCCGCATTCGGCCAAGCTGTAGATGTTGGATTGGGAAATGGATGATATCGTTAGAAGCTAGACATCCTAAGGAATCCGTAGCATTTTGAACCGTCAAAATCGGATAAAAATTGTGATAGTTATGAATTTTTAAAGAGTAGTCGGAAATAGAGTTAGATTTGAGGTTTAGCTATATTAGTTGTTAAAGTGTGATTTCCCTTTAGATTTTTATGAGTTACAAGGGAAGTAGAGGTGATAATTGTGTAATTTTATAGGTTCTTCAGTTTCCTGTTTTAGCGTACGAAATACGAACGAGTTGCTGAGTACGCCAGGTAAGTAGTGTACGTAGTTGCTTTTGCTTTTGGGCCTACATGACAATTTGGTAGGTTGCATGCACGTTTATTTTATGTTATGTTTTACATGATTACGCATCATGGTTTTAAAGTATGCGAACAAAACGAAAATGAATTTCCATGCTTTTACGAAATGAAACAGTATTATGTGATGTGATAAACAAAATGAAAAGATACGTAAAAAGATAATTAAGGTGTAGTTGAGTGGTCTTGTCTAGTGACGTGGACCGCGCGGTGCATCACTTCTTTCCCCGCTTTACGTGGTGGCTTTGTCCCGAGAGTTGTATCGCGAGGTTTGCTAGTTTAGTAGATTAAGGTTGGCCTTTTCCTGTGAAGTGCACCGCTAGGTGTGTCACCTTGATCTAACACGTAAAGAAGAACTCAGTAGTAAGATAAAGAAGATGTAAGAAAGAGACGGAAACGAAAGAATAGACGAAACTGTAGAAACTGCATATGATAGGATATGTGTTATTTTTAGTGTTATGTTTTATTTGCATTACTTACTTAGCATTAGGCTAAGAGGTGAGTTATGTGATGTAGGTGACGAAGCCATAGCTGATGAGTAATCAGAGTATACCTAGGATTGGGAGGTGGTTGGAGGAGTGTGCTCTTGAGACGATTCGGCCGGCTGTTAGGCCATTTTGACCATGCGGGTATATGTACTGATTTTGGGGTTAGTTGGAGTCGTTTTTTATGTATATAATGATTTTGAATTGATTGCAAATGGCTTATTTAGTTATTTTCAACGTTGAGTCGAAACTCGGTTTGTATTTGAAAAATGGCTTCTATTTGAAAGATTTTAGTTTTTATGCAAATTTTAGTAAGGAAGTATCGACCGATAGGATTAGTGGTCGACCGAACTTGGCAAATATCGACCCCGGGGGTTGACCTGCGAAGGTAGAGCCGAACTAATTGTCGACCTATGTCTGTAGGTATCGACCGGTTAGTGTAAAAATGACAGATGTGTCGACCGCAAGTTTTGACTGGGGCAGACAGAGAGCATTAAGCTGTCAACCTGTGCATACAGGTGTTGACCAATTAGCGTGATGAGTAAGGAGGTGTCAACCGCTACGGTCGAGCGATGCAAACAGAGGCATCTGAGGTGCCTACCTGCGCATGTGGGTATCGACCCTTGGGTGCAGTATGAGTCAGGTGTCGACTGGTGCCCATAGAAGTCGATTGAAATTCCTTTTTTATGTTTTACAAAACTCCAAATTTTATTTAAATTGTGTTGCGGCCAAGCCCCTGCTCGGTCACTAGAAGGCACGAAGGATCGGTTAGGCACTCGGATCTCGGCCAAGCCGAGAAACCCTTGAGAAAAACAACAAAATGAACGACCAAATGTGCTTGAAATGAAATGAAATTTGGTGTGAGATTAGTGGAGTGAGTGAGGTGTGTGATGGTGGTGGTCGTGGTCCAAGTTGATTAGAAATGACAAAATTGTGCAAGCAAACCCGCAAGTCGGTTGAAGAGGCAATGTTATGTTCTTGGCAATCACAAAATTTCCATGGAAAAGTTCTCAACTTGGGGAACCAGTTTTGGCCACTTCCTTCTTGTTTCCTTCCCTTGAAAGGGAGGAGAGAAAAGTGGAACACAAGCTCGAGCAACAACCTTGAGTTGCCAAGCTAGGAGGCTACTCCTAATCGGTTCATGGAACCGAGCACTTACCTTGGAAAGGTGGTGGAAAACTCCCTCGGTTTCCTCTTGGAAAATATGCCGATGCTCATTAACTTTGCCAACCGAAATACACACACCAATGCTATGCTTATATAGGCCTAGGATGGAGGGTTTTAGGGCTGTGCTTTTGGTCTTCAAAACTTGGTGCAATGAAGCTTGTAACCGGCTCCAAAATGTTGTAGTGTGCGGCCGAGATGGTGGCAGAGGTTGATCAATGGCTTGCTGAATGCCTTGTCATGGATCCATGTTTCTTCCACAAAATGTAAAGGGGACAAGCATATCAAATGGCAGCCCAATGGTGTGGCCAAATCGGGTAAAGTTGGCCACCACTTGGGGCACTTCCTCCTTGGCGCGCTTGCGGCCGAGAACTGCATGTTTTGCATGCCCGATTGTTTCTTCAAGTTAAGCCAATCCCGAAACCCTTTTCCATCATCTATCCTAACCATTCAATCTAATCCTAAATGCCTAATGCATGCACATAATAATAAGTTAAACAAGAAGGCCAATGTTTGCCCAATGAGTTCAAAATAAAACATTACAAAAAAGTTGGCTCAGGAAGACAAATTCCCTTAAGAGCTTCATGATCTTCAATGGTGGCTTCCCATGCAAGGATGTGTCTCGGTTGCTCCATGTCTTGAGCCTCCACTTCCCACCTTAAGCTTGCAATTTCCGGCTCCATTGAATCATAACCTGCACAAGAATCAAATGTGTGAGAATGTAGGTTAATGAAAGTGTGCGCTTGGACTTGAGATTGTGTGACGGGCCTATGGGGCACATCAAATTGATTTTGGTGAAAGTATTTCGTTGCGATGTTTTTAAATGTTTGCAAATATGTCGTTTTAAGTTGGGAAAAATAAAGTTTTATATTTCCACGAATTTTGCAGGATTTTATGAGTAAGAGTGTGGTTAGCGACCCTAGTACTGGGGACAACTTTGGGGTTGCTGACAGAGTTAGTATCAGAGCAGAGACCGAACTGAAAACTAGCTCGTTTTCGGGACGTGACATTATCCCCCAAAAGTGATCATACTCACAATGATAAAATAGATGCATAATTGTAAATTCAACACAATATCAAAATTAGACAAAGTCATTTTCCATAAACAAAAATATCTCAAATTTAAATTAAGAGATACATTCATGGAATGACTACCAACTTATCCATCACAAGATAATTCAATTTCAAAAATGGATATAAGAAGACATAGAATATATCACCAATTGAGTTCTCTTTTAAATAATATTCACAAATAATCATCAAAGAAGGATTACACTCACCATGTCCAAAATTCCAACCTAGATTATCATCAAAATAATCTACTATCTAACCTATTCTAAATAACCAAGTCAATAAAGTGTCAAGTGGCACATACCTTGTTGGTAAAGTACCAACCACTTTCTTTGAGATTCCTTGGTATTAAACCTTGAGAAACATTAAGGTTCTCAAAGGGCTCTTCCCTTTCTCAAAATAAAAAGAGATACAAGAAAAACAATCATTTTCTAAAATATTAGAAATAACTTCAAAAGGATCATGAAAATCATGCTTGATCTCAACAAAATAAATTTGATGATATTCAAACGAGTTCAACATGCTATAAGCTTTAAATGAAGAGATCAAATGCTTAATAAACATGTAAAACCAACAAAACAAAACATAATATCTAACAAGATATCCACATTTAAATTTCATTTCATAAATGGTAAGTTCATGCATGAGTTTCAAAATAAAAGTGAACTTAACATCATAATATTCTTCAAGCTTAAGAAAATGCAATTTGGTTATCATGCTAAGATCCATATTTAGAAAAATCAATGGCCTACTGTAAAAAGTAATCCAATACAATAAACTCATGTCATCCTTTAAGAAAGGACACAAACAAAATTCATTCATAAGTGGACTATCAATTTTGTTTCTTTCAACACAAATGGTTTTGAAACATGCAAGTCTAACTTCAAAAACTATTTTCAAACCATTCAAAATGAAAACTAAGTTTATGAATCTAATAAGATCATGCCAATAAGTGTTAATGCAATAATATTCTAAAATATTGAAATCCAACAAAATATTATGCATCAAAGATTCATTCATATCCTTACGCATTAGATTCATTATGCTAAAATTTTCAAAATCACAAGGGCCATGATGGCATAATTAATTTCAACCAAGGAATAAACATCATCATGCTCATTAGTATCATGCAAAAGTAAAAAATGCAAAATAAAAGATAGTTCTGCTTGTAGGTCTTCAATTGCCTGGAAGCATAGACAATCGCCCTCCCACTCTGCATCAGTACACACCCCAAGCCTATCTTGGATGTGTCACAATATATGTTGAATTTCTCGCCCTCCATTGGCTGAGTCAACAAAGGAGATATTGTCAACTTTTACTTCAGCGTCTCGAAACTGCCTTCACTCTCATCACACCACCTGTACATTACATTGTCTTGGTCAATCGAGTCAAAGGAGCTGAAATCTTAGAGAATCTCTCAATGAATCTGTTGTTGTATTCTGCCAAACCTAGAAAACTTCATACATCGCTGGCGTTGGTCGGTTGTGGCCACTCCTTCACCGCTTGAACCTTCACTGGATCCACTTAAATACCATCATAGGAGATAACGTGCCCCAAAAAGTTGATACTATCCAGGCAAAACTCGCACTTAAAGAACTTAGCATAAAGTTGATGATGGCTTAAAGTAGTCAGCACAATCCTTAAGTGCTTTCTATGCTCTTCCTCACTCCGTGTGTAGTGCCCCGAGAACCCATGCGGTCTCCGGCTCACTCTACTCTGTCACCACCTCCACAGCGGCCCCGAATCGTTCCCGGATGCGGGTCGCCAACCATACACTTATTCATCACCCTGATAAAATTGATATAAAATTTTATAACTTTTGTTACTGGACTGAAAACGAAAATTTTAAAAAGCTTAAAAATCATTGCGGCAGAAGACTAAATCGAAAATCAGTTTAAATGACATTCACTATTCAAAACACTATAAAAAGGGATACCGGTCAAAACTTGTGGTCAACACTTCTACGATCATTACATATACCGATCGACACCTGCCTTCATCGGTCGACACTTTATTTCTCTTTGCCTGCACGGCTCGAACACCGCGGTAGATACCTAAAAATACCGGTTCACACTTTATTTCTCTCTGTCCCCGTAGGTCGACCCTCACGGTCGACATTTGCTTACTTCGGTCGACACTTTAACGAAAAGGTCAAACCTCGCAGTCGACACTCTCGTCATTTTTGCACTACGCGGTCAACACCTTGCACTAGCAACCTAAAATAAACATAAGATCCAAAGGAAATTGATCGACAAAAACTTCTACGAAAAAAAAACCACAAAGTAAAGACCTGTATTTCGAGACAAGATTCCCCAAAAAGTTTCAAAATAGAACTATACATCAATCCCAACTATTATTGTGCCAAACCAACCTATACCCTCAAATTCTATACAGTTGACTTATACGTCGTAAAATGCAACCCAAAATGGAACTATCATCTAGCCTCACTCCACGGGTCGGGTAGCCATGACGAACTCCACCCGCCGACACATGGTAGCACGCCGCCAACTGCCTACTCGTCCTGTCTAGACTTTCGTAACTCACCAGTAGAAATCTCTGCACCTACACCACAGAACACACAACATAAGCCTAACGCTCAGTAAGTAGCGCGATATGAAACGTAAAACCAATAATACAGTGCTATCACATGTAGTCTCTACACTCAATCTCATTTTGTCACAATTCCGCAGCGCGTAGTGCAGTCGGGCCAGGGTGAGTGTGAACCTCACACCATGCTATACCCTGACATGTCGCCATCGTTCCGGACTCCTCAGCAACGAGGCCTACAAGCCACAAATACACACGCTTCGTGACGACCTAGCTGGCCCACCCCGTGGGATCCACGACTAATAAAGCACCGGCCCACTGTCATAGCAGGATCCGTGGCGCCACCATCCATCATTTTGTGACAGCCTAGCCGGCCATGACTGGAGATGCACCGGCCCACTTCTCGAGCAAGATCTGCGATGAAACCGTCCATCATCCTCACCATCAACACATACACGCTGTGTGACAGCCTAGTCGGGACACTCCCTGAGCGAAATTCGCTTTTGGTTATGCACCGACCCGCTCCCGAGAAGGATCCGCTGTGCAACCGTCACGCGTCTCATCACCACTTACTCAAAACATGCTCAAAACCAATTTCGTACCTTTTTCAAAACATGATGCATGTCAAACAATACGTACGCACATCACAATCAAACAACATAATCCTAATGTTCTTCAGTGTAAGCTCACCTGGGTAAAACACATGCATGCACTACTTACCTGGCGTTCTACCTTTACGTGGTGGTCGTTTATATCACTTCCTTGGGCTCAACCTATCACATACCAATTCACATTAAAACTGGTCTCACAACGCATCCCACGTATTAAAATTATGACTAATAACTCAATCCACCAAAGCTCATCTAAGACGGCTTGCTAGCCCAAATTTCGACCAAAAATCAACATAACTTCCAACATGCATAACTTTTGCGTCGGTTGTCGGAATCACTTGATTCTAGTAGCTAAACGCTCCACTCATAACCTAGTTTAACATATAAAAAGAGAATTTAAAATGATCAACCGCAGCTAGGGCAGAAATCCAAAAACATAATAGGTCTTAAGGTGTAAAACCCTCATCCTTGGTATTCTAGCAAAACTCAACAAATTACTTACCAATCCATCACATTTATCGTCAACAACCAACAACAATCGATAATAAATCTAATGAACACTCCAACCCTAAAACCCTAAATCTATATCCATCAAATTTCTTATCAAACTCTACCGCTAACCAAAACTAAACCATAAACCACTAAAAATCTTCCTTACCATTGAAATGAAGTAGAAACTGAGTAGAATCCTCAACTGAACAACGCAGGAAGGAGAAAAACCAAAGGAAAATCACGCGGTGCGGGGGGAGGGAAGTAACCGAAAGGGGAGGGGGTTTTCTACGAATCCCTCTCCTCTTTGTTATTTTTATATATATAAAATAATAATAATAATAATCTGATTACTATTTCGTCTTCACTCTTTAATCTTTTAGCTAAACCACTATTCGATTCGTGTCCGGTCGAAATCTTTAAATTTTCTCTTGACCATTAGTCTCGAAATAATCCATTATCTACGAGTACAAATTCTCCTCTCTCGATTCCGACCGAAACTCCGCTGTTTAACAATACAAATTATTGAAAATCAAATTACAGAAATCTGGGGTGTTACACCATGAGTAAATCAGAATGTCATCGATGAACACTATCACCAATTTATCCAAGTGCTCCCTGAATACTCAATTCATCAGATTCATGAAAGCGGCTGGAGCGTTAGTTGTCAAAACAACATCCTTAAAAACACGTAGTGCCCATACCTCGTTTGGAAAGTTGTCTTCGAGATATCTTCCTCCCTAACCTTCAAATGATAATAGGCGGAACTCAGATCAATCTTAGAGAACACCCGTGCACCTTGAAGCTGATCAAACAAATCATCTATCCTTGGTAATTGGTACTTGTTCTTCACAGTCAATTTATTTAGGTCCTTGTAATCAATGCACATGCGTAGTAATTCGTCATTCTTCTTGACGAAAAGCACTGGCGCAGCCCAAGGTGAGAAACTAGGGCGTATAAAGCCCTTATCCGTCAAGTCCTCTAACTGTGCCTTTAACTCCTTAAACTCAGTAGGCGCCAGCCTGTACAGATTATTACATACTGGTTCACCCCCAAGATATACATCAAATAACAAACTCAATCTCCCTGTCAAGGGGCAGACCTGGCAAATCCTCAATAAATACCACCAAAAAGTTTTGTATAACGGGGATGTCCTGGAGTTGAACCCCGCCCTGAAACTGCATGTCTACGACACTAGCCAAGAATCCCATACAACCACCTTGTAGTAGATGTTGGGCTTTCATAGACAACATAGCTAAAATCCTACTCAAACCCTTTCCAGCCCTGAAAGAGTAGTTCTCCCCACTCAGGGGTCGAAATTGGATCTATATAGTACTGCAATCTATTGTGGTAAAATGTCTGAAAAACCAATCTATTCCTAAAATAACCTCATACCCCTACATGTCGAGTATGGTCAAGTCGACATACCACCGCTTTTCTCCTACTGCCACAATATCAACTTGTACCACCTGATATGATCATATGCGCTCCCCAAACAAGAACAACACATTTTTAAAAAATAAAAATTAAACTTTTATACAAATTGGGTAAGAGGGAGAGACGGGCTGTTCGGTATGATAATAGAGTGAACCGGTAACCAAAGGGATTCTCGAGATGTTGTTGTCGGGGTGTGACAACTATGGTATCAGAGCGAACTGAAAACTAGATGGGTTTTCGGGCGTTGCTGTCGTGGTGTGACAGATTTTGATGTATAAACAGATATTTTAAACGTTAGTAGATGTATTTTGAAACTACTTAAGAGATTTTGATTGAAAATCTAGGTTTTACTTTGTTGTTTGAAATGGCGGGGTTTTTCATCGTTCATTTCTTTGTTGAGTTCTGAATATAGTTTTAGGTTGATTGTGCAAGGTGTCAACCGGTATGCCTAGGTGTTGACCGAACTAGGCAAATGTCGACTGCCAGGGTCGACCTATGGGGACAGAACCAATCTAGGTGCCAACCTGTGTCTTTAGATGTCGACCGGTTAGTGAAGAAATGGTGAAAGTGTCGAGCACGAGGTTCGTCCAGTGCGGGAAGAGGGGATTAAGGTGTTGACCTATGAATACAAGTGCCCACCGCTTTGTGAGATGAACGTGGATGTGTCGACCACGAGGTTCGACCGAAACGAACAGAGAGGATCAGTGTGTCAATCTCTGCAAGCAAGTGTTAACCAGTGGAAACAGAGGCAACCAAGGTGCCAACATATGTTTATAGGTGCCGACCGTTGAGTGCAGAATGCTTCAAGTGACGACTGGTGTTATAGGGGTTGACTGGTTTTCTCTTTATCTGTTTTAAAACTTTAAAAAATAATAATAATAAAAATAAATTCATTTTTTTTATGATGAGTCCTCCGCGTAGGTGTCGTTTCTCGTTGCGTAAGTCTTTATAAAACGTTTTCAAGTAAAAATTAAATTTTCATACAATTTGTGTGAGAGGGATAGACGGGTCGTTTGGTGTGACGTCATAGCGAACCAAGAACCATAAGGGTTCTCGGGATGTTGCTGTCAGGGTGTGACACACACACATGCGTCACCCCACACACACAGCAACCATCCCATGGTGAGGCTGGACACACTCGCCACACCTCCCCCTAACATGTGCTAGGTTTTTTACGATCATAATAGTCTGAAATATTTGTTTACGCAAAAAGAACTAAATATGCGGTAGAGAAGGTGGTTACAATTTGTCAAAGATTATGATTTTGAAATCAAATACCACAAAAAAAAAAAGCGAACAAAGTAGTCGATACCTTGAGCTGAATGCCTACAACGAGCCAATCTTCAATTTCATCTTTATAGGTATCACTACAATCTGAAATTTCCAGGTTTAATATGGAGATTGTGTCGGACCTGTTGGCCATGCTTACTGCCATTTCGTTGAAACTGACGATTCTGGACAAAATTCGAGAAGCCCAGTAGAAAGATCTTGATTGTGAAAGCTTCAGATTGAACATGATATCTAATGATTTGTCTGATTTCAACTAGTCAGACGTTGGCACCTTAAAGTTCAGAAATGGATGGTACGTGCCTAATGATGAGCAATTGATGAAAGAGATCTTATCAGAAGCTCACTTATCGACTTTCTCTGTACATCCCGGTAGCACAAAGATATATAGAGATTTTAAACACCACTTCTGGTGGCCTAACATGAAAAGGAAAATTGCTAGGTATGTGGAAACCTATTTAATCTGTCAACAGGTCAAAGCAAAGCACCAAAGCTCAGCTGGAACATTATAGCCCTTACCAATTTCATAATGAAAATGGGAGCAAATTTCAATGTATTTTATTGTTGGACGTCCCAAAACTACGAAAGGGTATTATGGAATCTAGGTTATAATAGATCGTCAAACAAAGTCTGCAAATCTTCTACCAGTGAAGATGACGTATTCTATGGATCAACTTACAGAGCTATATGTTCAAGAAATTGTCAGACTACACGAGGTTTCCGTTTCAATTGTTTCAGACAGAGATCTGAGGTTTATTTAAAAATTTTAGAAAAGTCTGCATAAAGCTATGGGGGCTCAATTGAATTTCAACACGACATTTCATCCACAGGCAGATGGACAGACAGAGAGAAGGAATCAAATTCTAGAGGATATGCTTAGAGCTTGTGTGTTAAAATAAGATACGTGGAGTAAATACTTGTCATTAATCGAGTTCTCCTATAACAATAGCTATCCGGCTACGATTGGTCTGGCTCCGTACTAAGTACTTTATGGACAAAAATGCAGATCTCCTCTGTATTGGGATGAAGTTGGTGAAGCTAGCATAATTGGACCCGATATTCTATAGTAAATTGCAGAGAAGATTGCCATTATCAGACAGAGAATAAAGGTTGCTCAAAGTCGACAGAAAAGCTACGTTGATAACAGACGAAGGGAATTGAAATTTAAGGAGGGTCATCAGGTATTCCTGAAGATTTCTCCATTCAAAGGAGTTATGCGTTTTGGAAGGAAAGGAAAGCATAGTCCTCGTTACGTGGGACCTTTCCCCATTGTGGGAAGAATCGGGAAGCGGCCTACAGGTTACAACTTCCGATAGCTATGCAAAGCATTTACAATGTATTTCACATACCTATGCTTAGAAAGTGTATACGTGATCCATCTCATGTTGTAGAACCAATTAAAATCGAAGTTCAACCGACACTAACATATGAAGATAAACTAGTGAGAATTCTACAATATTCGGTCAAAGGGCTACGCAACAAGGAGATTCAACTGGTAAAATTTCTGTGGCGGAACCACGAAGTGAAGGAAGCCACGTGGGAAAGACAATAGGATATGATGAGTAGATATTCAGAACTTTTTGGTTAATCACATTTTGGGGACAAATTTTATTTTGATAATGGTGGAATTTAACACTCGAAACTTTTGTACATTTTGTCCCAATAATATTCGATGAATTGTTTTAAAACGATAGATGAAAACAACAAAGGAAGAATGAGAATTAGTAAAGGAGAAAAAGAAAATTAATTAAGTGAAAAAGAAGGAATGAAAAGAGTGAAAAGTGTTGGAAAATAAGAAGTAGGATCAATTTTGATGAAATAAAAGGTTATGTGTAAATTAAGTAATTAGGATAATGTTAAATAAAGTTTATAAAAAAACATCATTTCCCCTCTTCATTCCACGATTACCTCCAGTCCGCATATCTCGCTTCTTCTAATTTTTCTTCAGCCAAGACTCCATTCATTTCAAGGATTAAGGTAAGGTTTATAATAAGCTTGAATTGTCATGCAAAAAAATACACAAACCGTGACTCATACCCGACCGAAGGGTGAGTCGAGTATGTAAGGACAAATAATGGGTCTAAATGAAGTGGTCATCGACCTAAGAAAACAAATCCAAGAGTTAAACCTAAAGTTTGAAAATTCAAGTAGACAAAATTGTAGGGAATTGATAACGAATCCCTTGTTTCTAGTAAGATATTATCTGTTTTGGGCAACCTCACACCCTTACGGATTCATTTTCAACAAGGACTTCCCAAGTGGTCATCCAACTTCGTACTGCTCTCGCCAAAGCATTCTTAATTTTAGAGTTCTTTATGGGATCCAGTGCCATTATGCTCCTAAAATACGTCTTACTTTCTAATGGAGTTATCATTTACATATGTTTCATTTCCATCTTCCCCCCAAAGCGGTGTGAGATTGTGCCTGCCTTCTTTCATAACTATTTGAAATTTGTCTATAATCGAATATAGGATTTGCCTATACTCGGGTTTCTCAAAGGTTTGCCCTAAAATTGGAGGTTTGCACTGCAATTGCACTGATAATCTTTCAGCTTGAACAATCACCCCCTTTTGGGGCCCAACGTTCTCGTTAGCCACATCTTATGTTGGGTAGAGGCTCTAATATCATTCATAACAAACTTCTTCCTCCTAGTTGTCCGCTTTGGACAACCTCACGTCCTCACAGATTTGTTTTCGATGAGGGCTTCCTAAGTGGTCACACAACTTGATACTAATGTCGCCGGATCACTGTTAACTTCAGAGGTCTTATGGGACCCGATGTGATTGTGCTCTCAAAACGCGTCTTACTTTCTATGGAAGTCATCCTTTACATATGTTTCATTTCCATATTCCCCTAAAGCGATATGGGATAGCGCCCCACCTCCGTTATTTTGTAACGATCTAGGATTTGCCTATACTCGGGTTTCTCTGAAGTTTGCCAAACAATTCGAGGTTTGCCCTACAATCATAGTCTTGATCTTTCTAGACTTCACCTAGCCTAGTGGTGCCAGCTATAACGAAGATAGGACTATAGCCCAGAGTCCTTGGTTAGGGAGCTAGGAGGGCAAGAATTCCCTTTCTAGGAGGGAAAAGATCATGAGTGCAATTGCAGGGCAAACATTAGAGAAACGCGAGTATAGGCAAATCCTAGATTCGAGTATAGGCAAATCACGGATTGTTGCATAATCCCCCCAAAACTCCCTTTGTGATGACCCGATTGTGTACGTATGAGCACGACTGCAGGGCAAACATCGCGTTGTGGGGCAAACCTTGGGACCTAAGCTGAGTGTAGGCAAATCCTAGACTCGAGTATAGGCAAATCCCGAACTCAAGTATTCAAAAATCTTGGGTCGTAAGAAGTGGGTCGTCACAATCCGACTTCACTTGTCAAGGTATATGGAAATAAAATATATTTAAGGAACCCTCCCAATATAGTAAGACACGTTCTAGAGTACAATTGGCAACAAATCCCATAAAAACTCCGAAATTAATAGTGATTCGGCGAGAGTAGTATCAAGTTAGGTGACCAACTGAGAAGTTCTCACCAATAAAAATCTGTGAGGGCTGTAAAGGCGACTCAAAGCGGATAATATCTTACTATAATGAAAGAGTTTATTATAAATGGTATCAGAACCTGTAGCAAAGCGAAAATGTGGCCAATGAAGACGTTGGGCTCCCGAAAGAGGGGGAGGAGGGGTGATTGTGATGACCCAATTGTGTATATATGAGCACGACTGCAGGGCAAACTTTATGTTGCAGGGCAAACCTCGAGACTTAAGTACAATGTAGGCAAATCCTAGAGTTGAGTATAGGTAAATTCTTGGTCGTAAGAAATTGGTCGTCATAATCACACATCGCTTGGGTAGGTATATGGAAATAAAACATATATAAGGAAAGTCCCAAGATAGTAAGACGCGTTTTGGAGCACAATTGACGACAGATCATATAAAACCTCATAAGTTAATAGTGCTCCGGCGAGAGCAATACCATGTTGGGTGATCGACTGAGAAGTTCTCGCCAAACAAATCAATAAGGGGAGAATATTGGGCTATGGCACAATCCGTATAGCAGACATTATCTTACCGGGATGAAGAGGTTCGTAATACCCCTCAACATAGAAGAGACTTAGAGTTCCCTGAAAGAAGGATTGATGTGGAATCTTCTTAAAGGAGAATGCTCGAAGAATCCCTTAGAAGATGGATAGATGAAGCATCTCTCCAAGACAGAAGAAAGGTGGACTCCACTAGAAGAAGAAGGGATGTAGAATTTCACGACCCCAAAAATCTTCTCGATGTTCGGGATGTTCATAAACGTACACTTTAAAATCAAGATTTTTGAAAACTCTAAAGAAAATATGAAATAATTCAAATCATAAGAAGAAAATCGTTAAATTTTAAAAGGCAAAAAGGTAACCCTTTTTTTTAAAAAAACATGTTCGTACTTTGCCAATTAATTGATGCATAAGAACTGATCGATCGGCACACCCTCGAGTGGCGACCACTCAAGGAACTGAGCGGGGCGATTGGTTGGCATATTTATCTAGCAGATTGGCACCCGCTCGGGTGCCATTTCGGTCGTTTACCTTCTTTGGGAGATTGTCAATCGATCGGCTCACCTGAGCGGATCGGTTGGCACCAGTTCTGGTCGCCACAAGGACCACCCACAAAGAGGGGGCAATTGGTCTGCTTTCCTAGCCAACCTATCGGCACCCTCTCTGGTCCCCAACCGATGTTCAACCTTTAAGTGCCGATCCATCGGCTGTCCTGGCCAATCGATCGGCTCCCTACTGCTTTTCTTCGTCCTCAAAATTTAACCCAAATCCAAACCTACCTATATATTTTTATACACCGAAACGTGATTTATAAAAACATTAAATACCTAGTTTGGAAGCTTAATGGATAAGTGGATTAATGAGGCAAACTAAATGGAGTAACTATTAGTTAGGTTTAGTGGGAGGGTAAATTTGGAAGAAGTTTGGGTTGGTGGACGTTAAGCAACCACACCTTGCCACCTCATCACTAAGTAGCTTCTTCAAGAAGTCACTTTTTGTTAGTTTTGGAGAAGAAAACTAACACTTTTGCTGAAGTGTGACAACCCAAAAGATCCTGAGTGCAATTGTGAGATAAACCTCAAATTGCGGGGCAAACCTTAGAGAAACACCAGTATAGGAAAATTCAAGATCGTTACGACAGGGGGATTGGGTGTAATTCTATATCGTTTGGGGGAAAGATGGAAATTAAACATATATAAATGATGTCTCCCCTAGAAAGTAAGACCCGTTTTGGGAGAACCATGACACCAGATCCCATAAAAGCTCTGAAGTTAAGAGTGCTTCGGCGAGAGCAATACGAAGTTGAGTGTCCACTTGGAAAGTCCTTATTGAACACAAATCCGTGAGGACGTGAGCTTGCTCAAAGTAGACAATATCTTACTGTAGAGGAAAAAGTTCATCACATGAAGCCTCTCTCCTTCCTTTCACGATCTTCCTCTTCTTCTCCTCTCCACGCCAACTTCCACTTCCATTTTTCTTTTAGTTTTTGTTTTGGAAGAAAAACCAACAAGATTTCTTCGTTCTTTCTCTAGGTTTGGACGTTTGAAGAGAAACCCACAATCTCTCCCAAGCTTCTCGCAATATTATCAAGGTTTTCTATGTAAGTTTTGAGTTTTCTTGGATAGATTAAATGTTTTTGGTTTATGGATAATAAAATTGAGGTTAATGTATTGTTTTGGTTGAGTGATTTGGTGTTTATTGAGGCTTGTTTACGAGGCACAAAAATTTGAACATTTTTTGCTCAATCTTTGTGTTTATGCTTCACATTATGGCTATTGGACTTTAATTGTGAGTAGGAATGGAAAATATTGTGGATTGATGCATGTTTGGTTAGTGGTTGAGTTTTTCAAAAATTAAAATTTTGGGTATGCTTCAGTTTTGATATTTTTGGACTAAACTATTAATTTCCATTTGCTAAACTCAATAGGTATGTCATATTAGTCTCTTTGGTTTTGAAATTAATGCATTTGGATAAGAACATCAAAATTTATGAAATTTGGAAGTTGGCTCAAATTATAGGTCAAAATCTAGGTTTGATGTTTATGTTGAGTTGTTGGTTTGAAATTGGTTCAAAACTACTTGGTTAGAAGTGTGCTTAAGGTTGCTTTTTGTTTTTAGATGATTAATTGTGGCTATGTGGTTATATGTCATTACTTTGGTAGATTTTGGTATAGGTTTATTTGGATGCGTAACTTGAGGTAGAAGGTTTTAGGTTATTTTTTTGGTGGATTTGGATATGGTTTCAATATGTTGGATTGATTATAGTTATAATCAAAGGTTTGTTGTTATAAATGGGGATACTGATTTTGGAGTTGACGTGCTTTAAGTTTTTAAGTTACAAAAAGGAATTGACCAAGTTGCATTAAATTGCTTTAGCGACAGTGGTCTTCGCACTTAAGATCTGGAGGCATTATTTATAAGGGCATCAGCGTAAGATCTTTTCAGACCACTAGAGTTTGAAGTACATTTTTATGCAGAAGGAGCTGAATTTGACACAGAGAAGATGGCTCGAGCTGGTTAAGGATTACGATGTGTAGATCAAGTATCATCAAGGGAAAGCAAATTTGGTAGCGGATGCCCTAAGCCAAGTGATAGCATGGACTTCTGCTATGAGTTCAGCAGTACCAACCGAATTACGTGCAGAGCTTTGGAGATTCGGTGTAGAGGTAGTTTCAGATTTAGCAGTGACACTTTCTGCTATGTCTTTTAGGCCGACCATCTTGAAAAGAATTAAGCAGGCCTAGGAGACTAGCTCTGAGTCTAGTGAACTAAAGGCGAGTATAGAGGCCGATGCTGACTCCGAACTCAGTTATTCGGAAGATGGGATTCTGAAGTTTCAGGATAGGTGGTACGTCCCGAAAGATTTGGAGCTAAGGAAGGAGATACTGTCAGAAGCCCACTCATCTTCTTTATCTGTGCATCCCGTAAGCATTAAGATGTACAGGGACTTGAAGTATCATTATTGGTGGCCTAATGAAGCAGAAGATAGCCAAGTATGTCGAGACCTACATGGTGTTCCAGTAGGCGAAGGCGCAGCATCAACGACCGTCTGGTATGCTCTAACCATTGCCTATACTAGAGTGGAAGTGGGAGCGGATCACTATGGACTTCGTGGTTGAATTACCGAGGACTGCTAAGGTCCATGATACGATCTAGGTGATTGTTGACAGGTTGACGAAGTCATTTCACTTTTTGCCTGTGAGGATGACTTATTCCATAGATCAATTCGCTCAGTTGTACATTCAAAAGGTGGTCAAACTGCATGGGATCCCAGTGTCGATAGTGTCAGACCGAGACCCTAGGTTTACATCCAAGTTTTGGAGGAGTCTCTATAAGGCCATGGATACCAGGTTGGACTTCAGTACGACCTTTCATTCGCAGACCAATGGATAGTCAGAGAGGACTATACAAATTTTAAAGGATATGCTCAGAGGCTTCGTATTGGAGTTTCAGACAGCTTGTAGTAGGTTCTTACCTTTGGTGGAGTTTTCATATAATAACAACTATCAGTGCACCATTGGTATGACACCGTACAAGGATTTGTAGGGGAGAACGTGCAGGTCGCCCTTGTATTGGGATGAGGTTGGAAAGGTTCACTTGGTAGGCCTGGAGATGCTACAGCAAACTATCGACAAGATTTCTATTATAAGAAAGACGATTGAGGCAGCTCAGAGTTGACAGAAACGTTACGCAGACTAGAGGCAGCGAGAGTTAGAATTCAATGAAGGCGATGAACTATTTTTGAATATCTCCCCGTTCAAGGGAGTGGTTAGGTTTCAGAAGCGAGGAAAGCTTAACCTCGTTACGTTGGACCATTCCCGATCGTGAATAGGATAGGGAGAACTGCCTACAAACTTCAGTTGCCCCCATCGATGGATGTCATCCACTATGTCTTTCATATTTCTATGTTGAAGAAGTGCATGTGTGACCCTTTTGAAGTGGTAGCACAAAAGAAAATAAAGATTAAGCCGACACTGACTTACAAGGAGAAGCCAGTGAGGATTCTAGGATCGGTTATTAAAGTATTTCGAAGCAAGTAGATCCCGTTGGTCAAAGTTTTTTGGCACAATCACAATGTGGAGGAGACCACTTGGGTAAAGCGGCAAGACAAGGAGCAGCAGTACCCAGAGCTATTTAGTACGTAAATTTTGAGAACAAAATTTTTTTTAAGGAGAGTGCAATGTAACGCTCAGTATTTCCGTTAAACAATTTTTTGATTTACGGAGCAGTAAACGGCGGAGTTTTAGTCGGAATTAAAAGCAAAAAATTTAGGCGGTTAGGTGAAAGATTATTTTGATACTAATGTACGACAGAAAATTATAAGATTTTGACCAAGCACAGACTAAATAACAGTTCGATTAAACGATTAAAGATTGAGGGCGATATGGTAAATAGGTTATTATTATTATTATTTATAAAAATAAAGTGAAATAAGAAAGGAAGGGGAAGAGAACCTCTACCCCTCGGTGATCTTCTTCCCCTTCCCCCACGCAAAGCCCTCCCTCCCTCAACAATTCTCCCTTCTAGTAATGATCATTCTCCATTTCTTCAAATCTAAGGTAAGTTTTACTTATGTCTTAGTAGATAGTTAGTAATTTAGCGGTTTTGAGTGGTTAAAGTGAAGTCAGAGAGAATATTGGATAGTTTGATAAAACCCTAGGAGGGAGATATGAAATTTTGAGGTTTGTAGTTGATGTTACTCGTTTATTGGTGTTTAATCTAAAAGTAAGATTAGGTTATAGGTTTTTATAGAAAGTATTAAGCGTTTGAATAAACGAGAAACTCAGGTTACAGAACGATTTCTCTTCAACCAAATTTGGCTAAGATGTGGATGTTAGGTTAGGGAACGGATTAGATCGTTAAAAACTAGATGCCCTAAGGAGTCCATAGCACCTTCAATCGTCAAAATGAGATGAGTATTGGATAAGTTACGCTTTTTTGATTTCGTCAAAAATTGTGTAAGAATTCGTGTTTAGCTGGGAGTTTCAGTTTTGTGCGAGTTTATAACTTCCGTATTAGAATTTCATGAGTTCAATGAAGTTAGAATTAATGGATATGTGATTTTTATAGGTTTAGCAAGAAACCATGATTTTAGCACGTATGATGAATTTTGATGTGAATTGGTTATGTGATAGGTTGAGCCCGAGAATTTATAGAGGCCGATAACTACAGAAGCTAAAAACGCCAGGTAAGTAGTGTTTGCATATGCGTTGCCCTAATGGGCCTACGCCATAGGATGATAGGAATGACTGCATGTGTTGTGTATTTCAGATGTTTGGTTTCAGTCATGCATCATGTTTTGAAAAGTGTAACGAAAATGAATTTGAGTATGATTTTAAGTACAAACGTCAGGTGTGATATATAAATGGTGAGGAAAAATGGTAACGCTGCCTCGAAGCAAGTGATTCACCCTTCGATGCACACAGAGAATCGACTTAGGAAACCTGATCTGCTTCCCAACACAGTAATAGGATCGTTGACATGAGATGCGTGTGCGGCTCTTGGGCCCCGTTGCTTGTTGAGCCAAGACGGTGGTGATGTATCAGGAATGGTGTGGCTTGAGGGTCAACTTTCTTGGACGATTGTAGGACGTAGCCTTAAAGGAAGTGATTCGCCCTTCGATGCAATATAAGAATCGACTTGGGAAACTTGATCCGCTTCCCAACTCAGTCTGAGGATCATGTGATACGCGTCATGGTGTGACAACATGAGTAAGAAAGTAGAGAATGCATATGTTAGGATTGCATTTATGGTTTTTCATGGTTCATTTTCACAATACTTACTAAGCCTTAGGCTGACCTGTGTTCTGTGGTGTAGGTACAGTCGATCAGGAGGGTGAGTTTCCCGAGCCTAGCAAAGAGTAGCGGACAGTTGGAAGCTTACCATCATGCACCGGCGGGTGGAGTTTGTTAAGGCGACTCGACTCGTGGAGAGTGTTTTAGGGAAAATGGTGAGTTTTGAAGGATGTACTTTTGTTGAGTCTGTGTCAAACGAATAGGATTCGTGGATAGATTTTAATGTATAGGTGGGTTTTGAACGTTAATAGTCAGGATGATGTATAGTCATATTTTGAAACTACTTGGGAGTTTATAATTTAAAAATCCAAGTTTTATTTCGTGGTTTAATTGATCGAAGCTTTTCGTCGTTCATTTTCTTTTGAGTTAAGGTTTTTCTTTAAACTACTGATACAAGGTGTCGACCGGTATGCCTCGGTGTCGAGCGAACTAGGCAAATGTCGACCGCGAGGGTCGACTTACGAAGACACAACCAATCTAGGTGTCCATCTATGTCTTTATGTGTCGACCGGTCAGTGTAAAAATGGTGAGAGTGTCAACCACAAGTTTCGACCAGTGCGGGCCGAGAGTATTAAGGTGTCGACCTTTGAAGACAGGTGTCGACAGCTATGTGAGATGAACGTAGAAGTGTCGACCACGAGGCTTGACCGGGACGGACATAGAGAATCAGGGTGTCGATCGCTGCAAGCAAGTGTCAACTTGTACAAATAGAGGCGACCGAGGTGCCGACAGGTGTCGACCCTTAGGTGTAGGACAGGTCAGTTGTCGACCAGTGTCTACAAGGGTCGACCGATTTTCTATTTATCTATTTTAAAACTTAACACAACAAAAATAAATGTGTTTTTCTTATGATGAGTCCTCCGTGCAGGTGTCGTTTTCCACTACGTAAGTCTTTTAAAACGTTTTTAAACAAAAAATTAAATTTTTATACAAATAAGGTAAGAAGGAGAGACGGGTTGTTCGGTATGGTATCAGAGCGAGCCGAAAATATAGAGCGATTTTCGGGGCGTTGCCACGGGGTGTGAAAGAAACGAAACTATAGACGAAACTATAAAAACTGCATACAATAGGATATCTATTGTTTTCAGTATTTATGTTTTATACGCATTCCTTACTTAGTATTATGCTAATAGATGAATTCTGTGATGTAGGTGACAAGTCGATAGTTGGTGAGTATTCTTATCATACCCAGTACTAGGAGGCAGTTGGAAGAGTGCACTCATGGGATGATCAGGCCAGCTATTAGGGCATTTTTACCATGGTGGGTGTATGTATGGATTTTGAGTCGTTTTGAGTCGTTTTAAGTCCTTTTGATGTATGGATGGATTTCAAATTTTCAAGAGTCAATTTTATGCATATAGTGGATTTCAGAATTGAGTGGTAAGTGTAGGTTCGGGTTTTGAAATTATGTCCGTTACGTTTTATGAAAAATTTTCTGTTAAGGATACTGGTGTAAAGTGTCGACCTATATGCATAGGTGTCGACCGAACTAGGTAAATGTTGACTGCGAGGGTTGACCTACGGAGAAAGAATCAAATTACGTGTCGACCTGTGTACGTAGGTGTCGAGCGGTTAGTGTAAAATTTGTAAAAGTGTCGACCACAAAGTTCGATCGCTGCAAAAAGAGAGAATTAGGGTGTCAACCTATGAAAGTAGGTGTCGACCTATTAGTGAACTGAGCATAAAGGTGTCGACCGCAAGGAACAGAGAAGATTGATGTGTCAACCGGTGTAACTAGGTGTCGACCTGTACAAACAGAGGTAAATGTGGTGTCGACCTGTGTATATAGGTGTCGACCACTGTGTGCAGAACGGGTCAAGGGTTGACCGAAGGTTTTAGAGGTCGACCGAAAATCACTTTTATTGTTTTAAAAATTGAAATGTCTTTTAAATTAATTTTGGTTAGAGTCTTCCACTATGAAGCTTTTAAACATTTTCAAAGATGTCGTTTTAAGTTGGGGAATAAAGTTTTAAATTTTTCACGAATTTTATGAGTAAGAGTATGGTTAGCCCCCTGGGTTGGGGGACGACTTGGGGCGCTATAGTGTGGTATCAGAGTGAACTGGAAACCAGTGGGTTTTCGAGGCACCACATAGTTGGTATCAGAGTAAACCGAAAACAAGTGGGTTTTTGGGGCATTACAACTGAAGAACTCGAGAGTGAAGACGAAGTGGAAGACGTAAAGGACATGGAAGAAACTGACCAATCCGGAAATGATGTTTGCCATCAACAAGAAGGATTTATGTTAATGGTTCTCTGACGTGTTCTTGTATCAAAGAGCCTCAAAGAAAATTGCCAACGTGAGAATATCTTCCACACTTGGTGTCAAGTTAAGGACCAAGTTTGTTCACTGATTATCGATGGTGGAAGCTGTGCTAACGTGGCTTCTCAAGATATGGTTGATAAACTTAGGCTAGGGACCATTCCCTATCCCCAAGCATACAAATTAAGATGGGTAGACGATAGAGATGACGTCAAAGTCACTAGTGTGTATGTGATCCAACACACATAGTTGAGCTAGTGAATGTCGAGATCCAACCAACTTTAATATATGAGGAGAAACCAGTACAGATATTAGAGTCTGTGGTGAAAGTTCTATGCAATAAGACAATTCCTATAGTGAAGGTTTTCTGGAGAAATCATGATATAGAAGAAGCCACGTGAGAACGACAACAAGACATGATGGACAAGTATCCTAAGTTGTTCAGGTACGCAATTTTGAGGACAAAATTTTATTAAGTAGGGTAGGATGTAACACCTGGGATTTTTACATTATAAATTGAGGATTTTCGTATCGGGAATTTGAGAAACGAGGTTTCGGGAAGTAAATTAATGGATTGAGTCAACTAAGGAGTAACTAGATAGTTGAAATGAAAAGAAGGACAAATGCGGACATTAAAAGGAGATGGAAATTTAATTTAATTAAAGCTTCTGCTACAAGGTACCACTATACCTACACTCAAACACCCCAACTCTCTCTTCCTTCCTCAACGTAAAAAGCCCCCCCTTCCTCAGACACTCCCTCTCATTTCTTTTCCTCTTCAGATTCCTTCTCCCCTCTCACGTAGCTCTCCTCCATTTTCCCTCATGCCTTTTCTCTCTTGTTCTTTCCTCTTCTTGAAAATCTCATGATAAGATTAAGGTTAATTAAGGATGTGTTATAAATTAAGGTTGGATTTAAGGTGATTTTCATAAGACTTTTTATGTGTTTTGTTTAGGGTTTCTAGAATTTTCTCTTCCTCTCTCTCAAGTGGCCGAGTTTAAACATTTCTTGTAACTCTGAAGGTAAGGCAACTCCCTTCTTTAGTGAATAGTTGATTCTAGGGTTTATGTGTATAGAGATTGGTTGAGGAAGTTGCGGATTGTTTGATGTGAAAGAGAAGGGCACGAAAATTTAAGGAATGTGGATCAAGGGTTGCTATGAATGTCAAGTACTGATGTTAGGATGAGAATTGATAAAACATGTGTTAGGTTATCGAAATTCCAATAGGTGTTTAGTAAATACGATTCAATCATAGAAATGTTTAAATTGAAGGTTTAATGATTATTTTGATGGTCGTTATTTTAGGTTCGATTGCTCGACAAGGAAGTGAACCGAAAATGCTAAGGACCCAAAGTAAGTGAGTGTTAGGTTTTTGGCCCTTACTGCCCTACATTATAATGATATTAGGATTCTAGAATTATGATGATGTTTTGATGATTATGATGAATGGTTTGAAGTTTGAGCGAATTGGGTAGTGATAGGACATTAGGAAGTCGTTAGGTGACATGTTTTCCTTTTTGAGATGCATATGTTTATTCAAACGTCATTGAAGATTTATGTTTGTATTATGTGAGATCTCCCTCATGCATCATGTTTTTCCTAAAGTAGCATATTGAATGTTTTACATGCACGTTTTAAGTAAAGAAAGACAAGAATATGTAATGTATGTAAACGGTTAAATGCGGGTAGTGGCTGAGTATGACACAAGGCATGTAAATGGCAACTCATGGCAAGTTATGTGGTCTACGGGTGATGTTTGTGCCTACTCCCACGAAGAGGCCCCCTTTTCCCATGTTATGTAATGTTAAAAAAATGAAAACGAACATGTTTTACGAAATCATGCATTCGTGTATATTCATTCATGTAAATGTGCATGTTAGTGCATCCCTTGCTAAGCATTAGTCTTATAATTTAAATCTTATGATATAGGTGATGATATTGAAGGTGAGTAGTGTCCTGTGGAAATCAATGCATAGGTCATTTGATGGACGAGTCTCATAACGGGCGGGAGGTGTTTGGCATGGCTATTACGACCCGTGTGTGGTACTCCGAGCACTATGTTATGTTTTGTTTGTAAACGTTAGGTAGAAAATGATTTTGTTTTGAAAATACCAAAATGCTTGGGATACTTTTATTTTGAATCGTATTCTTATACATGGGTTTTCTTGGATGTTACAAATTTTGATGGGAGTCACTTTTTGAGTAAAAATGGCGTTTATTTAAAAAGGATTTCCATTGGGAATATAGGCTAAGGAAAAGGAATTTTGACGAGAAACATATGAAGTGTTATTAGGAGTTTTAAGTTATATTACAAGTAAGCAAAGTGTCGACCTACATGTTAAAGTGTCGACTAAACTTTGCCTGTGTCGACCCCATGGATCGACCATTGCCAACACAGCAAACGAAGTGTCGACCTGTGTAAGAAAGTGTAGACCGTTTACTGTAAAGATGAGTACAAAGTGTCAACCTGCATGCATGAAAGGTCGACAAAACTCTGTAGGTGTCAACCGCTTAGATCGACTTACTGAGACTGAGTGTAATGAGGTGTCGACTAGTAGTGTAAAATAGACGAGAGTGTCGACCACAAGAATCGACCGTCACGTACAGAGAGGAATGAAGTGTCGACCGGCATATACAAGTGTCGACTGGTAGTGTAAAATAGACGAGAGTATCAACCACAAGGATCGACCATCGCAGACAGAGAGGAATGAAGTGTCAACCGGTTTATACAAGTGTCGACCTGATGTGCCCTAGAGGGCTATCACTCGATTGCAAACCAAGGCACGAGCTTTATCAAACATGTTCACTAACAATTTCAATTCTTTTGCAGGAATTACGGGTGTTGAATACCTATTCGCGGACTTGGAATGGGACCCGAGCACAAAGGACAAAGATCAACCCTTACACTTGCTATCGTGGGAGCTAAAGGTGGAAACACATGAATAAGGGATTTGTCTCCCTTGGAATTAATTTGTAATTGAATTTTATTTGGCAAACATTCGCCATTATGTTATTGTTGGCAAACATTCGCATTCCTGTAATGTTTTATAGTTGCATGCATCCTTAGGCATTAGAATTAGATGTATGTAAAGTTAGATGGTAGTTAGAGGCAACAATTGGGCCGGAGTTTAGCAGCACATTGATGCAACAAATGGGCCAAATCTTGAAGAGTGATCTGGTGTGCAAGTGGACCAAGAATGGCCAACCATGTAGCCCATTTTGAGGCCCAAGCCCATTCTAACCTTCCGCCACCCTAGGTCTATAAATACATGGCTATTGGTGTTTGTAAAGGTATTTTAATCTATGAAAATAGCTCCTTTTGTGTTCAGCCAAAGTAGCTTGAAGCTTGGTGAACAGTAAAACTCAATTCGGTCAATAACCGAGAAGGAGTTCATCTACTTCGAGCTTTCAATCGCGAGGTTGCTTGAATAGCCGTCGTTTCACTATTCTCCCATCTCTTTTCCAGAGAATGATACAAAAAGTGAATCGTTAGAAACCAGTTCCGTTTGCTGCTGTCTTCCTTCGAAAGATCGTTATGCCGACAGCCTCAAAGGTTGCTAATCGGACAACATTCAATTTTTCTGCTCATTTTGTTTTCTGTTTCATTTGTGGGTAAAACACGACTCATTCAAGGTTGAATCGTGTCATGGGGTATCAGAGCCATGGATAGCTTCCCCTGAATGTCAGCAAACGAGTGGATTGGTCGTTGTTACACATTTTGTTTGCTGCAAAAATTTTCATTTCTTTTCTAGTTCGTTGATTTTGGAAAAAACCATAAACCGGTTATGTTATTATTGTGTCTAACATATAAGGATCTGTTTAAGCTTGAATACTACCTTTGATATGTTATTACTGGACAAAAATTTATAACCGGAACTTATGTTTTAAGTGGTAAACCCAGAAACTCAAAACTATTTATTCTTTAAAGCTTGAAACTATGCTTGATCCGTTAGATGTTCGTATTAGTATTTCTATTTTCTGCACAACCTTTACTCAACTGATTAGCTGCTGTTTAAGGGGTGTTGCAGGTGAAAACTAAGTAAACCCTACAGCTTAGCTGCTGTTTGAGAGTAGGTACAGGCGGTAGGTGCAGGTGGTAGGTGTTTGTTGCGGGACCACTAGTATTGTACGTTTGTGTTATTTTGTATATAGTGTGATATGTAGTAGCTAATGTTATTACCTTATTTGGAAAAACCATTATGTCGCTGCTCTGTACTTGGTGATTTAATTTTGTTTTTGTGTTGATATTGTTGTCTGCTTCATCATTCCATGCCTGCTAACATGTTGACATAACTAGTTTGGCAGAACACCATGTTAATTTCTATTTTACTTGCGTAATCGGATATCTTATATGATTTGCGAACACACCCGAGAATCACTGTGATTATGTTATTGTATCCTTACCATGTGATTTTAATGATAAATGAGTTGATGCGTGATATGTGCACTAAATAAAATACATTGTTATCAGAATGTGTTAATGCCCTGTAAAACTTTATGCCGAGTTCACTAGTTATTCTGGTAGAATTCACTCGCTGAACTTAAAACGGTCATAACTTTTGCTACGAGTGTCAGATTTTTGCTCATAATATATTGAATCGAAGCTCTCTCAGAGCTCTACGATGATGCTACATGCTCTGCCTATGAAAATCACGTTCTATCCCCAAAAAGGGCCGTTTGAGCCCTCAAATTCGTGCTCAAAGTTTTAGGCACCCGAGATCCACTACTTTTTCCCCTCCTTCCTATCACTTAGGGTCGATCTAGCGTAAGAACACATGTCCTTCCTATCACTTAAGGTCGATCTAGCATAAGAACACATGACTTAAATTGTATATCAATGCACAGCCCATACTTAATGCCCCTCGGATGCTCATCTTCAATGCCGGCTGTGCGCACGCCATGAATGCCCGCCGTACGCCTGCTACGTGCAGCATTGATACCTGTCGCGAGCCATCAATGTCTGCCGCATGTGCGGCATCAATGCATGCCTCGTGTGCCAAGGCTGGGTCGCCAGTCTACCCAGCGCAACCAGTCTAAAGATAGCATCTCGCGCCCAGGGCCTACCTGGCACGCCGTGTCCGTCCTGCATGCCTGTCGTGTCTCGCGTGCGTATAATGCTCCGCAACAACGGCTAGTTGCCGAGGTGTAACGCCTCACCAACGACTATGTCCACGCGACAACTGCTATGCCCCTTGCCGTAACACCCCAACAGCTATCACCAAGCCGTGTCCAGACCGTGTCTGCTTCGTGTGCGCCGACTGCGCGCCCTCATTACTCTAGCGCCTTGCTGGTTCGTAACACCCTGGTTGAGAGCACCGCGTGCGCCAGTCGCGTGCCGAGTGCACCCCGTGTGCGTACCGTGTGTGTGTAACTGCCGCCCACTAAATGCTCTGCCCAACACTTAGTCATTTTAGCGTTTATTTGCAGAGCTGCACGGATCTGCCCTCTGGCCCATGTTTGTCTCATGGGTTGCGCACCTTGCAATGGCTATGCCACTTGCCATAACGCTCCAACGGCTATCACCAAGCCGTGTCCAGACCGTGTCTGCTACATGTGCGCCAACTGCGCGCCCTAATTACTCTAGCGCCTTGCTGGTGCGTAACGCCTTTGCTGCGCGCACCGCGTGCACCAGCCGCTTGCCGAGTGCACCCCGTGTGCGCACCGTGTGCGTGTAACTGTCGCCCACTAAATGCTCTACCCAGCAGTTAGTCATTTTAGCACTTACTTGCATAGCTGCACGGATTAGCCCTCTGACCCATGTCTGCCTCTTGGATTTTGCACCTTGTGCGACTTAGTGGGTCGTGCGCCCAACTGATGCTCGCCCATCGTGGGTTGCGCGCCTTCAGCTACTGCGCGCCCGCACGGGCGCGCACCTCTTGCTACTGTGCACTCGAGGAGTAGCCCGGATTCTACTCTCCTTTTGGCCCCTGGCCCTTGCCTTCATGCACCAAGGGAAATGGGGCGTGACAATCCACCCCAACCAAATGAAGTCGACGGCCTCGTCGACACCCAGGCTAGGTAGTCTATGATCTGCCCCTCGAATTGCCATAGGTTGATATCTCTCTCCCATGTGCCCTCCTATTCATTCTCCCATTGCACTAAAAATTCCCGCTGTTCATCCTTCTTGGTGCCCTTCATGGTCCGGTAGTCAAGAATTTTTGCTATCTTCCTAGCAAACTCCACCCGCACCTTGGGCGGTGCCCTTTGCACTTGTGGCCGATCCCCTTGATGATAAGGTTTAAGAAAACTTACATGGAAGGTCCGATGTACTTTGAACCTATCGGGGAGTTGCAATCGGCAGGCAATCGACCCAACCCGCTTAGTGACCACGAATGGCCCCTCGTATCTTGGAAGTACCCCCTTGTGGAACCGCCGATCTATGACCTTCTTCCATAGTTGTGGAGTTAGCTTTAAGAAAACCCTATCTCCTTATTTAAACTCAAACATCCTGCTCTTTGTATCGGCATATTTCCTCATTCGGTGTTGAGCGTTGGCAAGGCTATCTCGAGCCTGCTTGAGCAGCTCCTTTCGGTCCAGCGCAAAGTGATATGCCGCTGGCCAAGAACCCCGTCCTTCCCCCTGTTGCGCCATGTCCAACGGTGTGCTAGGCTGAAAGCCGAGCGTTAGCTCCACAGGGCTCATCTCGGTCGATGAGGACTTGTAAAGATTAAAGAAGAATTGGGTCGATTCAAGTAGTTAGTGTAACGCCTCAGAAACCTACCCGTTTTTGGTATGATACTGCTCTGATACCAACTCTGTAACGCCCCAGAAACCTACCCGTTTCTGGTAGGTTCACTCAATCTGATACCAACTCTGTAACTCATATCACAAAAATTTCGTAAAATTTTGAAACTTTTATTTCTCGACCTAAAACGACATTTTTGAAACCATTTTAATCGGCATTGCAGCAGAAAACTCATTTGAATTCGGTTTAAATAAAATTCACCATTTTAAAACACAAAAATACAAAGACCGGTCGACACTTGTAAATGTCGGTCGACACTTGAGTGGTCTCAGGTTTTTCATCGGTCGACACCGAGAACACTGGTTGACACTACATTCCTCTCGGGTCTTTTCATCTGTCGACACTAGAAATCACTGGTCGACACTTCTATGCTCAGCTAGGAGAGCGGCTGACACTTGCTTTTACAGGTCGACACTTTGACCATCTCTGCCCACGCAGTTCGACCCCCGCGGTCGACACTCTCGCTGTATTTGAACTAACTTGTCGACACTCACGGTCGCCGGTCGACACCTCGTTCCTCTCTGCCCGCGTCGGTCGAACCCCGCAGTTGACACTCACCCTCCCATTTACAGTGACCGGTCGACACCTACGTACTTCGGTCGACACTTCACACCAATATCAGTAAAAATCAACAGCAGTTCATTTAAAAATGCACAGCAACCATTCCTCGATCAAATTCACGAAGTAAAACCTATAATTTGAAAACACAACCTGTCCAAGTAAATTTCAAAACAACTTAATTCTTCCTCAATTGACGACTATACCCGTACCACGCTACCTATAACCTCAAAATCTATATCGTTATTCAACTAAAAAAACTTACAAAAATCCCACCCTCTTACTCGCAATGGTCATGTCGCCCCAACAACTGCCTGCACCAGCATGCATCGTACGCCTCCAACCCGATCCTAGGCACGTTAATCTCCTAGCAACTCACCTGATAGCTCGTCGTCACCTACACCACGAAACACAAAATGTAAGTTTAATGCTTAGCAAGTATGGAATATGGATTAAAACCAATGCCCAACTCAACCCCTAACACATGCAGTATCTACACTTTGTTTCGTTTTCGTTTCATTGTTTTCATCTCTCACTTTCACGTGTGAGTCAAGTAGGCGCACATCCTGCTCCACTCAGGATAGCCACACCATGACCCACGGAGTGAGATTGAAGGCACACATCGTGATCTCACACGGAACAGCCAACCCAAATCTCCTCCGAACAACGATCATTGAACCCTCTAGTGCTCTCTCACTAGCACGTTAACGACGAGGCGTTCGCAAACCATGTAATATTACGTACATTCATCCATGGGAACCCCCTAGTGCTTTCTCACTAGCATGTTAACAACGAGGCGTTCACCCATGCGTGGCAAATCGTTTCTTATCTGATTACATTTCATATGCACAGTTCAAAACATACTCAAAACTCGTATTTCGTAGTTCAAAATCATGATGCATGACAACACAATATGCACCACCCACTAACCAAACAACCAAACAAGAGTCAAATCAAACAAACAATCACGCAAACAAACAATCCTACCATTCCATGGCGTAGGCCTGAATGTAATTCACAAACGATCCATCACTTACCTGGCATACTTGCTTTCCATTTCCATCAATATTCATCCCACTATTCTACTTGTGTACTAAAAGCACCACACTAGCTTAACACTTCGCAAACTCATCAAAATCGGTAACTAACCTATTCGGCTCTAAAACTAACCCACCTTTCCACGCGCATAACTTTTGCGTCGGTTATCGGAATCAGTTAATTTCAGCGACTAAACGCTGCAATCATAACCTAGTTTAATATATCGAAGCAGAATTTAAATCCATTCACTGCATCTAGTTAAAATTCCAAAAAATAGAACCAAATTTCACACTAAAACGCCCAAGACTCCCATTCTCGGTTCTCTCGACAAAACTCACTCAATTACTCACCAATCTATCGCACTGCAACCTATTACACATCCTCAAACTACTGCTAGAGATTTTAAATTCAGAAACCCGAATTACACGGTACCCCCCCCCCCCCTTCTCGGATAATTCACAAGCTTCAGCACTCACTTACCTCACTTGCTCCGAACCGTTAACTCCCACATCATTCGCTCTAAACCCTAGCACAAATCTCCAGAAATTCAAACTGAAACCCAACCCTAGATTACCGATCAACAGAGGGGAGGAGAGTAAGAGATTACCTAAGACAAAGGCAGACCATGCTTTGTACGTGGATGGGAGGAGAGAAAATCGGGATGGCAAACTTCAAACCGCCGGCGCGCACTCTCCCTCTTCACGGAAGAAACTCTACGAGGAAGGGAAGAGGGTTTCCCCTTCTCCTCTTTTGACTGGAGAAGGCAGAAGCCACTTCTGTTCTTCTCTTTCTTTCTTTCTTATTTATTTTATTTTTTAATTAAATAATAATAATATAGTAATTATAGTTTCGCACTTACAATATAATCCTTTATTCAAACGGCTATTCGGTCCCTTTTCGGTCGGATTCTTAAAATTTTCTATTATCCATTGGCCTCGAAATAATCTATTATCTACTAATACAAATTCTCCGCTCTCGATTTCGAGTAAAACTTAGCCGTTTATCAATACGAATTTCTGAAATTTAAATCACAGAAATCCTGGGTGTTATAGTTCGAGCCAATTCTTTTGTATCACCGATACATAGTGCCGCAAGTACTCCTCAAGCAATGCATTGATGCGCTCCGTCTAGCCATCAGTTTGAGTATGGTTGACGGTGGAGAATTTGAGCTACGCCCCTAAATGTTTGAACAAGGCCGTCCAAAATTTGCCCGTTAATCTCGGATCCCGGTCGCTTATGATCTCACTGGGGCGGCCAAAATATTTCACCACGCCATTGAAAAAGTGCTTGGCTGCCTCGTGCGCTGAACACCCCTTCGGTACTCCCATGAATATTGCATATTTAGAGAACCGATCTACCACGACCATAATTGTGCCCATCCTCCCGATAGACGGTAGGCCCGTGATAAAGTCCATAGAAACCGAGTGTCATGGCTTCTCCTGAAGGGGGAGAGGTTGAATAAGCCCCGCTTACTTCTTTCTCGCCGTCTTGTCCTCTTAGCAAATGAGACAAGTCTTGACGTGCACCTACACGTCCTCCTTCATTTTGGGCCATATGTGGCTACGGCTCAAAAGTGCCACCATGCATTCCATGCCTAGATGAGTGTTGTGGATCTCCCTTAAGATCTGTTGGCGCATCTCGCCTGCACTTGGAACAAATATACAGTTGCCTCGGCCTCTCAACAGGCCGTCTTCAAGCCAATATCTCTGGATCAAGCCCTCCTCGACTTGTTTTGTCATCCGGATATAGTCTTGATCGTCTTTTGCTGCTACACTAATTTCTTCCAAAACGTTAGAACGTACCTCGGTTAGCGCCGCTACTATCTTCTTACATGTCTTCCAGCTAAGCGGATCGGCCACCGTATTCTTGGTGCGTGGCTTGTGCAACTATGTAAAGTCGTACTCGACCAAGAACTCCTGCCACCTTGCTTGATTTGGCGACAGCTTCTTTTTAGTGTGAAAGTAGGTATTGACCACATTGTCCGTCATGACCACAAATCGAGTCCCCAAGAGATAGTGCCTGCATGTCATAAGGCAATGGATAACTGCCGCCATCTCCTTCTCATGGGCTGAGTAACTCTCTTCTGCCCCCTTGAGCTTGCGACTCTCTTAAGCCACCGGGTGACCCTCTTGTGTAAGGACACTGCCAATTGCTCGATCCGAAGCATCTGTATGCACCTCAAATGGTGCTGCAAAATTCGATAACTTTTGTACGGGTTTGGAGGAAACCGCCTCCTTTAGCCACACGAAGGCTTCTTGGCATGCATCCGTCCACTGCCAAGCTTGTTCCTTCCACAATAAGTCCTTCAATGGACTTACAATCTTTGAGTAGTCCGCTATAAATCTGCGGTAGTAATTAGCTATACCCAAAAAAGATCATAGCTCGATTACCTTTGTCGGCGCAATCCATCCGTCGATTGCGGCCACCTTGTGACTATCCATGCGTATAGAGCCCCGCTTAATGTAATGGCCAAGGAAGTTGATCTCCTCCACGCCAAATTCACATTTCTCCTTCTTGACATATAAAGAGTGTTGCCACAACCTCTCTAGCACTTCTCATAAGTGTTGTATGTGCTCCTCTAGTGACTCCGAGTGCATGACAATATCATCCAAGTACAATACTACATGATGATCCAAAAATTCATAGAGAACCTCGTTTATCAGGTTGCAAAAGGTGGCTGGTGCGTTGGTTAGTCCGAAGGCCATCACCAAAAACTCATATTACCCATGGTGTGATACCATGGCTGTCTTTGCTTCATCGCCACGTGCAATGCGCACCTGCCAATAGCCCGATCATAGGTCCAGCTTGGTGAATTAAGATGCCTTCGCCAATCTCTCAAACAAGTCACTCGCGTGAGGAATAAGATACTTATTTTTTATAGTCACCTTGTTCAATGCCCGGTAGTCAACACACATCCTTGGCGCTCCATCCTTCTTGCGCTGAAACAGTACCGGTGCACCATATGGTGCCTTGGATGGTTGGATGTAACCTGTCTCCAACAACTCATCCAGCTGCTTTCTCAACTCCGCCAACTCGGAGGGTGCCATCCTATATGGCACCTGTGCCGGTGGAACCGCCCCTTGTTCAAGTTCTATTTTGTGATCTACACCCTGCCTCGGTGGTAGCTTCTTTGGCAAATCAGATGGCATCACGTCTCGGTACTTCTTGAGCACCCGAAGAACCTCTGTTGGCACATTACTAACCTGGTTGCCTTTGACCTCCCGCAAGGTTGCCAGAAAGGTGGTCTCGCCTCTCCTTAGACCCGCCTTCACTTAGAAAGATACTAGTAACACATTACCTTCTCTTGTTTCACTCTTCACCATGCATGGTGCGGAGTCGTCTTAGATCATCAGAATGCCAAGATGCGGCAGAACCATCACCTTGGCTTGCCAAAAGAACTCCAATCCTAGAATGAGCTCAAAGTCGTCTAGGGGAACCACCATGAGTGGGCATTCCCGTCGCCACTCCCCTACACGCATCAAAGGTTGTGTCGTACCTTTGATCGGCACCCGAATTGATAGCCTTGATTTTGTTTGGGCTCCGAGCCATCTCCAAGCCAAGCTCCCGTGCTTTCTTGTCCGAGATGAAATTGTTGGTTGCACCAATATCCAACATTGCACGTACCTTCCTCCCCTAGATGGTAACCTCGACATACATGAGCTCTTTGTGAGAAGACTCTGCCTCTTTGCTTGTGAGGGCATTGATAAGCTGAATAGGGTTCACCCGAGTCTTGTCTTCCTCGTCGGACCCCTCCTCCTTGATGCGCAAGGAAGCCGCCGCTACCATGTTCGGACAATCTCAGGCAAAGTGTGAGCCACCGCATATGAAACATCCCGATGCCTTATTCTTTTAGGAGTGATCAAGTCTCTTAGATTTAGAAGCTGCTTCGAATTGTTTCCCCTTTGTCATGCTTCCACCACTTGCCTTGCCCGTGCGCCTCTCCTCCTTGCCCTTCCTTCTCTCGGTTGGGGTCGAGGTCTTGTAGTCCAAAAGAGCCTGGGCAATGCAGATAGCCGCTTGCACATCCTTCACGCTATGACGCCTTAATTCCGCTTGCGCCCACGGTTGAAGTCCGGTCATGAAGTTGAACAGCTTGTCGTTCTCATGCATAGTTGAAATATCGAGTAAAAGTGAGCTATATTCTTTAACATAGTCACGTAACGTGCCCGTTTGCCGTAATTTCCTCAATGCCTCTTTCGCGGTCCATTTTGAATTCTGTGCTAGGAAACAGTCTTTGAGTTCACTTTCGAACGCCTCAAAAGTGTCTATTCGTGGCTCATGATCCTGGTTTTGTCGCCACTATAACTTTGCGTCGCCGCCCAGGTACAAGCTTGCAATCATTATCTGGTTGCCCTCCTCGACAGCTGCGGCCATGAAGTATTACTTCATGTCCTAAAGGAAATTCTCCAACTCCTTTGCATTGCGATTGCCTGTATAAGGTTTGGGTTCAGGTACCTTATATTGCATGGCCGAAGTAGCTAACCTCTGGCTTGAGCCTCCAACTACGTTCTTACCTATCTTGGCAAGCTACTTGTCTATCCGATCAATGTTGTCCGTGACATGTTGTTCGATAGCCAAATTGTCCGGCACCACTGATGCTTGGAAATCATCTATTTCCTTCTTCATCAGTCGAATGTCCACCACCAATGGCCTATCCTCCGATGTTGCCATTGATATACCGACAAAGCTCTCCAACACGTCGAGCCTCGTAAGAATAGCCTCCAAGTTTCCTTACTCCAGAGATTCCATCTTTGTGGTCGACCGTGCTTTGATACCAATTGTTACACCCCCAAATTCGCACCTTGAATTTTTGCCTTCTCGGTGGGATGTGCGGCGCTAATTCCCCGATTTGACCAGCATTCCTCGTTTGGTGCTTGCGAAATGAATTGTACAAAGAGACACAAGTGTTTACGGGAGCAAAACCTGCCAACCTTCTTTCTATTCAAAATACAAAAACTATTACACTCACTCAAGTCACACCACAATAGCTCAAGAAACTCTTTTTATTGGATACCTTTAGCTTAGTGTCTGAAGAGGTTTATATACAGCACATGGCTGAGCCATGATCTAAATTGGACATCAATGCACAGCCCATACTTAATGCCCCTCGGATGCTCATCTTTAATGCCGGCCACGCACGTGCCATGAATGTCTGTCGTGCGCCTGCTGTGCGCAGCATTGATGCCCGCCGTGCGCCATCAATGTTTGCCGCTTGGGCGCCATCAATGCATGCCGCGTGCGCTAAGGCTAGGTCCCTAGTCTGCCCAGCGCGCCCCGTCTAAAGATAGCATCCCGTGCCTAGTGGCCTGCGCCAGCACCTACCCGGCACACCGTGTTCGTCCCGCATGCCTGCCGTGTCTCGTGCGCGTATAACGCTCTGCGCCAACAGCTAGTTGCAGAGGTGTAATGCCCCACCAACGGCTATGTCCGCGCGCCAACGGCTATACCACCTGCCGTAACACCCCAGCGGCTATCACCAAGCTGTGTCCAGACCATATCCGCTTCGTGTGCGCCAACTGCGTGCCCTAATTACTCTATCGCGTTGCTGGTGCATAACGCCCCTGCTGCGCCGCGGGCCGAGTGCGCGCCGTGTGCGTGTAACTACCACCCACTAAATGCTCTGCACAACACTTAGTCATTATAGCACTTACTTGCATAGCTGCACGGATCAGCCCTATGGGCAATGTCTGCCTCATAGGTTGCGCACTTTGTTCGACTTAGTGGGCCGCACGCCCAGCTAATGCGCGCCTATCGTGGGCCGCACGCCTTCAGCTACCACGCGCTCGCATGGGTCCTGCCCCTCTTGCTACCGTGCGCCAGAGTAGTAGCGCAGCTACTTCTCTCCATTGGGCCCTTGGCCCTTGCCTTCATGCACCATGGAAAATGTGGCGTGACAGTGATGCTGGATGCACTCGCCACAGCACCCCCTAGCATGTCGCCACAGTGTTAGTTCCTCCAACAACGGGGCCAGAGTTTCTTACCACCACACACACACCACAACAACCATCCTATGGTGAGCCTAGACGCACTCGCCACACCACCCCCTCGCACATCGCCACCGTCCTGGTTCCTCCAACAACGAGGCCAAATCTGCCCACGCACATATAATTTTCACCGCCACACATCACACTTCACGTTCGCACATAAAACCATGCTGAAATTCATTTTCGTTACACTTTTCAAAGTATAATGCATGACC
>JAJTVC010002669.1:0-50000 GCA_022433055.1 Begonia peltatifolia | reverse complement strand
GTTTATGTGATTGATTGTGGTGTGCGTGCGTATTGTTTAACATGCATCATATTTTAAAAACGTGAACAAAAATGGTTTTGAGCATGTTTTAAGTATGTGGTGAGACGCGTGGCGGTGGTACCGCAGATCCTGCTACTGTGCGGGTCGATGATTCACCAGTCGTGAATTCCGCTCGAGGAGTGGGCCGGCTGTGCCGTCATACGGTGTGAATGTGTTGAAGTAAGGGTGTGGGCAGTGCTACCGCAGATCCTACTAGTGTGTGGGCCGGTGCAACACCAGTCGCGGATTTTTGCTCGAGGAGTGGGCCGGCTGGGCTGTCGCGAAACGTGTGTGTGTGGCAACTGTGGCCCCGTGCTGGGGAGGCTGGAACGGGGGCGACGTGTCAGGGTGTAGTGTGGCGCGAGGTACACCCTTACCCTGATGTAGTTGCCGTGTGGTGATGCGTGTGTGTAGCTTGTGGACCTCGTTGCTGGGGAGTCCGAGACGGTGGCGACGTGTCAGGGTGTAGGGTGGTGTTAGAGACTGCATGTGATATGATTGCATTATCGGCTTTTACTTTCATATCGCATTACTTACTGAGCGTTAGACTTATGTTGTGTGTTTTGGATGTAGGTGCTGACGATATTGCTAGTGAGCCTCGAGAGCCTAGTCCTGAGGCATAGGATGATTGGCAGAGTACGACTGGGCACTGGATGACGGATTTTGTTAGGGCGACCCGACCCGTGGTGGTGGTAGGTGACGGTGAGATGCATTTGGTTGTTATTTTTTCGTTGGGTATTTATTCAGATAGAAGAGTTTGTATAGACGTCGGTTGTACAGGATTGTATAGAATGCTTGTAGTGTTTTGGGGACGCGTATGTATTTTTATATGTTAGAGTATAGTATTGCTCTATACTGTGAATTTTCTTCATTTGTATTTGATGGATTTTTGTTGTCTTCATACTCTTATTTTGTTATGGTGATTTTTCTGGATGGTCGATAGACAAATACTGTTAGTTTTTGATGAACTGTGTGCAGGGTTTTAAATTTTTGGGATATCCAGTTTTTAGGCGTTACTCTGCCAAAATTTCTAGAGAGGGGTTGGAAGTCGAAATGATATGGAATAGGTTGAGGTGTGTACAGTGAATGCTAGAGAAGTGTAGATGAGCGTGGGAGTGCGACGTGATCGCAGGTGCACGGGGCACACGGCCCTGCGGGTACTCACGGGGCGTGCGGCGGCAGGTAAGGGCGTGCGCGCGGACGTGCTGTACAGCGGCAGGGTGCGTGGGGCACGCGGCGCTGTGAGCGTGCGCGAGACATAGTGACGTTGAGTTGGCATGTGCGGCACCGCGAGGGTGCGCGCGGGGTGTCGAAGTGGGGACGCGAGTGCACGACACTAGATTGTGTAGTTCGAGGAGTGCGTTGGATTCTTTCTTACAATTTCGAGTCTTACTGTTTTATCTTAAACTATTTTAAATGGTTTTCTTTTCTGCTGCGTTGTTTTTATGTTGAGGATTTTGTGTTCCCTCTTTGGGACGCGAGTTGTTTTCGAATCGAGTCGAAAATTTTTTATACTCACAAATGTTCTTTTGAAAATGATTTGAAAACAAAAGGGGTATTAAATTGAGTGAGTTATGTCAAGTGTTAGTGTGTGTAGTATGTAGATGCACTGTAGTGCACCGGGAACGCGGGGTTTCTCGGGGTGTTACAGTCTAGCCATCAATGTCCTAACTCTTTGTGGTGTAGGCCAATCGGTAAAAATGCTTGCAAAAAGGCGCTTACCTCATGTCATGAGCTCAAAATTAGGCAATCGATAAACTTCCTTTTTTATTTGCAAAGTTATAACCTAGGAATCAAACAATGTAAATCAAAATGCATGTAACAACCTAAATCTCGGAATCTTCTTCAAATTGGCTACGAATTTCAAAATCCCATAACTTTACCTATACATATCCGAATCAAAATATTCTAAAGGCTATAGACTCCATTAAGGGTCTATTTTAACATGTTCAAAACAATTTAATAAATAAAACCAACTCAATGGATCAAAATTACAGAATGCCAAACTGCCCTATAATTCACCAATTTTTTATCCAAATTGTACAATTTTATGCTTTCCTTTATTTAAATCTACCACAAGTATTCAAATCCAATTAAACAGTAAAACAACCTAGAAATAGAGAAACCACAACAATTTTCATGCATCACACGTTAGGGCTCATCAAATCTCCATAAAACCCAAATAATCCAATATTCTTTAAATATACATCAATCTCTTTTCATAAATAAAACCTAACATACACCTTACCTTGAAGAAATCTTGAGAAAGAGGAGGACAATAAAAGCTCTTGAGGGAGGAAGTGATCGGCTATGGAGGAAGAAAAAAGCAACGTGGAGAAGAAGCTTCAGATGATGATATATCGCTTTATTCACATACTTAAAGGATAAGTGTAATAAGTGGAGGAGGTGTTTTCCTTCAATTGGTTGATACTCTCTTTTATTATTATTATTTTTTCAAACATTGATTCTTTGACGTTAACAAAACAAAGCTTGACTTTTCAAATTTCTTTTCTTCCTTACTTGACTTTTCGACCCTCAAAAATTTTTTTCTTCTTAACTTTCTTCTTTCCTCTTTTTTTTTTTTCAACATGAATTGTTTTGCTTAGTTTGACTTTTAAGACTTTGTACACTCATCTCTTGTTTTCTTTATTGTATCTCTTCTACTTTTAAATCTTTAAATTCATTAAAATAGTCTAATTTATTGATTGATGAAAAATTAAAGTGTACGATAAATTTTCAGGTATTACAAGTGCGCCTCCTACCAAGCTCACAAGCTCAAGCTTGCTTGTTGAGTGGTTGTTCCACTTTTCTCTCAACCCTTTAAGAGTTGATAGTAAGGGAAAGTCGCCATTAATCAGTTCCCCCTTGCTGTGAAGCTTCCATGGAAGATTGTTTGCCGAGAGCTATAATGTTTGCTCATCAGACAACATTCAAGTTTATTGGGATAACTTCATTTCCACTGCATATTTTGCATTGATATTTTAAGAGAATTCACCTAACTCTTAAATAGAGTTACCTTAAAGCTTCATCTAATTTGGACTTCATTTACTTGTTCATCTTCTCTGTTCATTTTGCTACTTCCTCGGCTTAGCTGAGCTCTTTGTTTTGAACCGACTCAGTTTTGTGGATGAAATGCGGCCTTAGTGAGGCTTGGCGCACATTACTCCACAAGCGTGCCTTTTGTTTTCCATTTTTATTATATTTCTTGTGGAATTTTATGGCCAAGGTCTTTAAGAGGGAAGAAATCGAAACTTGGCATAAATGGGAGGGACCCCTCGAAATCAACCATGGACGATTTGAGAAAGTGCCAAAGGAAACACTCCACCTTGTCCAAATCCATGGCCAGATTTTCCTACTACTTCGTTTCTCTATTTTGTAGGCCATAATGATCTACTCCAACATTTAGTGGTGACCTTTCCTTTTGATCCTAGGAAGGTAGCAGGAGTACAATGAGGCAACCCTCTAGATTTAAGGACAAATCATCACTCACCCGAGTATAATATGTCTCAGAGGCCGGTGACTTAGATACCAACCAAGGTACATCCACCAACTGACCTTTAAACTAACATGTTTGTTAATATTGCAGGTGGAGGCCTTTTTAGAGTGATATGAGAGAACACTCAAGAGGAAATTTGTCAAGAGGAAATTTGTCTTCCGTTAGACAAATTGATGTAATTGAGCATTAAGTGTATTTTATAAATTATAGCAAAACCTTAGCCTTTGTTATTTTAGACATTAGCATTGTAGTTTGCTAGTATATTGCTTAGTTGTATTTAGGACGACTCAGTTGTTTAAGAAGAAGCGTGCATAGGAAGGATCGAGTTGATCGAGGTTCCAAATAAACGAAAAAACAAGTTGCATCCATGAGGAGATAGACCTTTTCAAGTCTTAAAGGTATCAAGGACAATGCCTACAAGATTGACTTACCTAGCAAATATGGTAATGTTAGTAGATCCTTTTAATGTTAGTGTGTAACGTCCCCTAACATTATTCCTAAAAAAAATCTCGTAAAATTTGAAGTGTGGCGAAATAGAAATCTTTTCGTGTAATGCCTAGTATAAGATAAACTTAATTTGAATTGTTGAAAACAGTAACACATGGGTTTCGTTCGACACTTGTAAAGATAGGTCGACACCCCGTTCATCTCTGTTTTACATCGGTCGACACCTGTAAAGATAGGTCGACACCTCATTCCTATCTATTTTACATCGATCGACACATGTAATGATAGATCGACATCTCTTACAAATTTGGTTGACCCTTACTAAAATAGGCCGACACTTCATTTCTTTCTGTTTAACATCACTCGACATCTGCAAGTACTCGTCGACACCTTTTACAAAATTGATCGACCCATACTAAAATAAGTCTACCCATACTAAAATAGGTCGACCCAGTGCCAGCATCAGTCGACACTTCAACACCAAAAAACTTAACGGAAATTCTCTAAAAATGATCATTGTAATAATCAAGAAATTTCAGGAATTTAAATAAAATTTTCCCGTTAGAATTTTTTGAGGATTTTAGCGGGAGGTTTATTTTATATAACTGGGAATTTGATAAGTAGGAGAAATTTTGGAAGTTTAAAGTCGGGAGGATGCGAATTTAACGGAGATGTGGACGATTAAAACCCGTGAGGACGATTTAGTAATTTAGTTAAGTAAATTAAATAAAAAAAATTAATTAAACATGAAAAAAAACTGAACAGCTTTATGAGGAAGCCATTCAATTTGTCTAGCCCTCGGTTATCACCTAAGCATACGAGAGAGAGAGCGAGAGAAACCGGGAGAGGGAGAGAACCCGACGACCTGTCGACGCTGACAATGGAGGATAGTCGAACGCCAGTGAGCAGAGAACGCCGTTGGACTAAAGAGGAGGCATGACTTTGATTTTTCCTGAGCTGGAAGCCATTGGTAAGTCCCCCTGTCTCCGTTGCTGTTCGGCCGAGCATTATGCTCGATTTTCTCTCTGATATTTTTATGAAAATTGTGGAGTGTTGAGTCGGTTTTAAAGGGTGAGTGTGTTGTGGGCAGTAGATGTCTGAGGTAGGGAAAAGACCGAGAGGGGAGAGTTGTGTATTGGCTCGATTTTCAAGTGGATGTGTATGTGTGTTTTAGGTTGTGTTTAGGTGATCAATTTGTGGTGGAGTTATGATAGAGTTAGATGAAAATGCTGAAAACCGAGAGGGGTGGGCATTTTGCTTGAAAAATCAATTCTGTTTTGACCATTTAGACCAAGCTATGGATTTTCATTTTAAATTCTGTTTTAGTATATTAAATTCGGTTGTTAGAGGAGTGTTTAGCTACCAAAATCGTTCGATTCCAATAACCAACGCAAAAGTTATGCGCGTCGAAAGTATATGTCGGGTTTTGGATCGAGTCGGTTTAGTGATCGATTTTGGTTAGTTTGTGGTATATTAAGTTAATGGTAGTAGTTTTGAGTATGAGTTAAGTGTTTAGACGAGTTTTGATGGGAATTGTTTTATGTTTAGGTTGAACAAGAATTTTGGGTGAAGTTGTGCATCGGGAAAGCTTAGAACGCCAGGTAAGTAGTGTTTGCATGTGCATTGCCCTTACGGGCCTACACCCTGGGATGGTAGGGTGCTATTGTGTGTTTTGCATGTTTTTGTTTAGTCATGAATCATGTTTTGAAAAACGTAACGAAAATGAATTTGAACATGGTTTTTCGTGCTATTGTGAAGTGTGACGTGTGGCAGTGAGAAAGATGGGTGCGTGGGCAGCTTTGGCCCCGTTGCCGGAGAAACCCGGACGGTGGAGACTACCAAAGGGTAGTGTGGCGAGTGCGTCCAGCCTCACCCTGGGATGGCTGCTGCGGTGTCTGTGTGGTTGTTGGCAACTCTGGCTTTGCTCCTGGAGGAACCAGTACGGTGGCAACGTATCAGGGGTGGTGTGGCAAGTGCGTCTAACCTCAACCTAGAATGGTTGCGGTGTGTGGAGTGACGCATGTATACGGATTGAGGGCCACATTGCTGGAGAAACTGTGAGGATGGCGACATGCCAGGGTGTGAGGTAGCGAGAGAGTCCAGCCTCACAATGATGCGGCTGTACCACGCGGCACCTGTTATGACAACACGAGCGAGAATGTAGAGACTGCATGTGATAGGATTGCATTGTTAGTTTTTACATTTCATATTGCACTATTTACGCAGGGTTAGTCTTATGCTGTTTGTTCTGTGTTGTAGGTGCAAAGATCACTGCTGTTGAGTTACGAGAGTCTAAGCAAGACGAGTAGCCGGTTGGCGGCGTGCTAATTCAGTTTTTTTTATTCGATGGTTTTAAATTGCAGAAGTTTTCGTCGTGCGTTTTTTTAACGCGCCGAAAAACCTACCCGTTTCTAGTTCGCTACTATTCTGATACCCACACCTTACACTCGTATCGTAAAATTTGTATAAATTTAAAACTTTTATTCCTTGACCTAAAATGACAGTTTCAGAAAATATTTTTGACAGCTCTGCAACGGAAATTTGATTAAATTTACTTTGGATAAAATTTTATTTTGTTAAACATGAATTTAACTTTGTTTAACATGAATTTTATTTTGTTTAACATGAATTTTGTTAAACATGAGTCGTTTCGGATTTCTCATCGGTCGACACCTGGAACACCGGTCGACACTTTGTTCCTCTCGGGTCTTTTCATCGGTCGACATTGGAAACACCGGTTGACACCTTAATCCTCTCTGCCAGCGCAGGTCGTTCCCCGCAGTCAACACCGCTACCATTTTTACATAAACCGGTCGACACTCATAACTAGGGGTCAACACCTGCTGCGGCTCTGCCTGTCACAGGTCGAGACTCGAGGTCGACAGCTCTCGACTTCAGTCGACGCCTCACACTAGTATCAGTAAAACTCAACACCAGTTCATTTAAATACGCACGACAATATCTATTCGATCAAATTCACGAAGTAAAACCTATAGTTTGAAGACATAACTTCTCCAAATAAATTTCAAAACAACAACATTCTACTTCATTTATACACATTACTCTTACTACACCACCTAAAATTCTCAAAATCTATATAACATTGTTCGATTCAAAACACTTACAAAAATCACACCCTTTACCTGCCATGGTCGTGTCGCACCAACATTTTCCTGGCGCACGACGTCTCCCGTCAACTTCGATCTAAGTCTGCCCATCACCTAGCAACTCACCCGAAAGCTCGTCATCACCTACACCAATGAACACAAAACGTAAGCCTAATGCTTAGCAAGTATGTAATATGAATTTGAAAAACCAATGCATAACTCAACTCCCTACACATGCAGTTTCTATACTCAATTCTGTTTTCTTTTCGTTTCATTGTTTTCATCTTCTACTTTCTAGTGTGAGTCAGGCCGGCACCCATCCCTTCCACACTCGAGACGGCCAATCCATAACCCACAGAGCGAGGGTAGAGACACACATCATGTTCGCACACGGAACGGCCCTACGTAACCTGCTCCTAACATCAATCGTTGAACCCTCTAGTGCTCTCAATAGCACGTTAACGACGAGGCATTCGTAAACCGTGTCACATTACGTACTTTCATCCATGGGAACCCCTTAGTGCTCTCTCAGTAGCACGTTAACGACGAGGCGTTCACCCATGTGTGGCAAGTCTTTTTTTATCTGGTTACGTTTCACATACACATTTCAAAACATGTTCAAAACTCGTATTTCATAATTCAAAACCATGATTCATGACAATCATGAATGCACGACTCAAACAACAAAACAACAAGCAATCCTGCCATTTCAAGGTGTAGTCCCGAAGGCAAATCACATACGTTCCACCACTTACCTGGCATTCTCCAATTCTTTTCACACTTCATAACTTGGTGCTATAACTGGAATACCTATAAAATTATACCTCTGTCAATTCGAACTCATTTAATTCATAATTTCCTATCCTAAAAGTCCTAACTCATACCAAAACCAACACTCTTCCCTAAACTCGAAATCCCGCACAATTTTCTTTCAACTCTGAAAATTCATAACTTTTTCAATACCCGTCCGAATTGGACGATACAAAATACTTTGGGTTCCTAAGGACGTCTAGCTTCCTATGGTCCCATCCATTTTCCATTCAGATGCTCACAATTTAACCGAACGTGACCGAACGAACACCGTTCAAAAAATTCACATACACAACCAATAAACCATCCAATCTCTCCTACCAATTCTCGTATTCCACTCCTATTTCTATCCTAAGCACCAATAGGTATAATAAAATAGATACTACACTCGACTTCTCACCTTACCCCCCCTAGGTTTTCACTAATCCCTCCTATATCCTTCCCAAACCCGGTTTTGCCATTAATAACGTTAACACACCAACTAACTACGCAAAACTAACGAGAACTCACCATGATTCGAATGAATGGAAGGAGAATGGACTGCCAACCACTTCACGTGGAAGAAGAAGAAATGAGAGAGAGAGTGAGAGGGGAGGATGGCTGGGAAGAAGAACACCCATCCATTACTTTCTTTATATATATATATTTTTTATTTCATAATTACCAATTTGCTCTGCACCTTAAACCGTCTCAAAATTTTGTGATTTCATCTGATTCCAGTTAGATTCTTTAACTTCTCTTTACGGCATTGGCTTTAAAATAACCTTTCACTTAAGGGCCGAAATTTTTCGTTATTAATTTGGAATAAAGCTCCACCGATTACAAATTACAAAATCCAAAACTAGTTTAAACAGAAAATTCTTGGTATTACATCCCTCCCTCCTTACAAAAATTTTGTCCCCAAAATTTGCTAACTAAACAGCTCAGGATAACGCTTTATCATATCCTCTTGTCTTTCTCACGTTGCCTCCTCCACATTGTGGTTACATCATAATACCTTTATAAGCGGAATGTTCTTGTTGCGTAGTGTCTTCACTGCATAATTCAAGATCTCCACTGACCTTTCTTCGTACATTAAGGTTGGTTGTATTTCAATATCCTGTTAAACCACAACGTTTGATGGATCCTTGATACACTTTCTTAGCATCGATACGTGGAAAACATTGTGAACCCTGTCTATGGAAGCTAGCAGTTCTAGTTGGTACGCCGTCCTTCCAATCCTTTTTGTAATCTGGAATGGTCCAATGTACCTTGGGCTCAACTTACCCGACTTTTCTGAACCTTATCACGCCTTGAACGATGAAACTTTCAGGAAAACTTTGTTTCCCACTTCAAATTCCAATTCCCTTCTCCTTCCATCGGCATAGCTCTTTTGTTGACTTTGAGCTTCCAATATCCGCTACCGAATAACCTTAATCTTCTCAGTGGTTTGTTGCACAGTTTTAGGACCAATCAAGCCTGCTTCACCGACTTCATCCCAATAAAGGGGCGATCTGAACTTTCTTCCATACAACGCTTCGTAAGTGGCCATAGCTATCGTCGCCTGATAGCTGTTGTTGTAAGACAATTCCACCAAGGGTAAATACTTGCTTCACAAACCCTGGAACTATAACACACAAGCTCGAAGCATATCCTCTAAAACCTGAATAGTCCGCTCAGATTGCCCATCGGTTTAAGCATGAAAGGTCGTACTGAAATTCAGTCGTGTCCCCATTGCTTTGTGCAGACTCTTCCAAAATTTTGATGTAAAACCCGGGTCCCTGTTCGATACAATTGAAATCAGAACCCTGTGTAGCTTTACTATTTCTGAATATACAGGTTAGGAAATTGATACATGTTGAATGTCATCTTCACCGGTAGAAAATGGGCGAATTTGGTTAGACGATCCACAATCACCCACACCGCATCAAACCCTTTTGCCGTTCAGGGCAATCCAACCACAAAATCAATGGATATCTGGTCCCAATTCCATTCTGGCATCGGCAATGGTTGCAACTTTCCAGCCGGTCTCTGATGTTCAGCCTTAATTTGTTGGCAGATTAAGCATGTCTCCACGTACTTTGCTACAGACTTTTTCATGCCAGGCCACCAATAATTTTGCCTAAGGTCTTTGTACATCTTTGTGCTTTCGGGGTGAACAAAAAACATTGAGTAGTGCATTTCAAACAAAATTTGTTCCCGAAGTTGACCGTTGTTCAAAACGTACCACCTATTTCGAAACTTCAGAATTCCATCCCTTGAACAGCTACATTCGGTTCTGTCATTAGATGTCATGCTCGTCCTGAATTCGTTCCATCTTGGGTCATTCTGTTGAGCTTCTTTGATTCTCTCAAGAATCGACAGCTTCAGAGATAAGGCTAACAATTACGTTGTCGCATTTGAGACTAGCTCCAAATTAAATCTCTAAAATTCCGCACTCAATTCCTTAGACATCTCTGCGTTCATTGCTGACACTGAGGTCCAAATTTGGCTCAATGCATCGGCCATTATAGTAGCTTTGCCGGGGTGGTATTTGATCTCCAGGTCGTAGTCATTCACAAACTCCAACCACCGTCTCTGCCTCATGTTCAGCTCCTTCTGATTGAAGATATACTTCAGAGTTTTGTGATCCAAGTATACCTCACACTGCTATCCATAAAGATAGTGCCTCCAGATCTTTAGCGCGAAAACAACCGCCGCTAACTCCAAATCATGGGTTGGATAATTCCGCTCATAGGGCTTGAATTGCCTCGAAACATAAGCGATCACCCTTTCGTTTTGCATCAAGACACAACCCAATCCAATTATGGAAGCATCACAATAAATATTAAACTTCTCGTCCATCACGAGAAGTGTCAATACTGAAGCTGTAATTAATTTCTGCTTCAGCATCTGGAAACTATGCTCACAGTCCTCCGTCCATATATATTTGACTTCTTTTCTCATCAGATGAGTTAGGGGTGCTGCAATCTTTGAAAATCCTTCAATAAACTTCTTGTAGTAACCCACTAACCCCAAAAAGCTTCGAATCTCCCTGACGATCCTTGGCTGTGGCTATTCATTGATCAACTGTATTTTAGCCGGATCCACTGATATTCCTCCACCAGAAATCACATGTCCAAGGAAATGGAGCTTATCTAGCCAAAACTCGCACTTGGAGAACTTTGTATACAGCCGATGCTGCTTCAAGGTCTCTAGAACCATCTTCAAATGCTCTTTATGTTCCTCTTCATTACGGGAGTAAAACAAGATATCGTCTATAAATACAATAACGAACTTATCTAGATACTCTTGGAATACCCGATTCATTAGGTCAATGAAAACAGCTGGGGCATTTGTCAGTCCAAATGACATTACTAGAAACTTGTAATGCCCGTATCTAGTCTGGAAAGCTGTCTTCGAGATATCCTGGGATCTGACCTTTAGTTGGTAATACCCTGATCTCAAATCTATCTTCGAGAAAATCCGAGCTCCTTGGAGTTGATCAAATAAGTCATATATCCTCGGCAATGGATACTTATTCTTTATGGTTAGCTTATTCAGCTCCCGGTAGTCAATACACATCTGTAGCGATGTGTCTTTCTTCTTTACAAATATGATTGGTGCCCCCTGTGGTGAGAAACTTGGACGTATGAATCCTTTCTCCAATAGCTCTTCTAACTATTTATTCAATCTCTTAATTCCGGAGGAGCCAACCTATACGGGTTCTTCGATATTGGCTTGGCACCGGGATATGTGTCGATCACAAATTCAACTTCACGGTTTGGGGGCAACCTGGGCGAGTCATCCAAAAACACATCAGGGAATTGACGAACTACCTCAATATCTTGTGGTTTAGTTTCCACGGGAAGTTGAGTGTCTAGAATCGTTGCAAGAAAACAAAAATACTCACCCATTATCAACCTCCGAGCCTCGATGGGTGCCATCACGGATAGTCTCCCCCTATTATTCATGCTACAGCGAATGTTTTGCACCATCTGGGGGTTGAAAGTTAACAGTCCCAGCTCTACAATCGATCGTTGCGTAGTGCCGAAATAGGCAATACATGCCCAATATCACGTCATAGCTCGTTATCCCCACTACAATTAAATCGACAGGCATACTCCTAGTCCCCACTGATATAACACTGTCGCACACCACTTGATCGGAGTGCATGCGCTCACCGAACGGTAATCTTACTTCATATGCACAACCAGCGGGTTTTGGCCACAAATTCACTTTCACCACAAAGGCCATAGCAACAAAGGTGTGTGATGCTGCTGAATCTATCAATGTAAATGCAGGCACCGCATCAACTAGTACTGTACTTGTAATAACGGCTGGTCGATCCTCGCTCTTGGGCTCTATTATAGCGCAGATCCTGGGCATTATCTTAACCTGACCTTTCTTTGCTACGGGGAAATCTATAGATATGTGGCCAGTCTCATTGCAAGTGAAACACCGATTGACCCTCGACTTTGTGCAATTATGGGAAATGTGACCAGCTTCATTGCAATTATAACACTTGCTTGCAAACTGTCTGCACTTTCCCGGGTGGCTCTTCAAGCAATTAGGACACTGTGGGTACTTACTCTGTATTTGAGGCTTCTTGCTTACCCTTGAATCATACACCATACCGCCTGGCCTCTTTGTTCCCGAAGAAGATACTGCTCTGCTTGTCTGTGGCTTGATCTACTTAATGAACCTCTAGGTGGCCTCTGCCTACCTCGCACACTTAGCCTTTGCTCCCTCCACCGCCAGTGCTTTGGCCCCGACTTGTACATACGGTACTCCCTAAGTTCCAGAAATTGTTACACCCCTATATATCTCTGGCTTCAACCCTTTGCACAAACTATAGCACCTTTTCCTCTTCATTGCTCACCAATTGGCTCGCAAATATGGACAACGATTTGAACTGCCTGACATATTTGGTTACTGGCCCAGTCTGCTTCAATTATAAAAACTCTAATCTCTTTGTAGCTTGGACCGTCCGATTGTAGTACTTATCATAAAACATCTACTTAAATCTTTTCTAGGTCAAGTCCCTGGCAGCTGTGGTGGCCTCTATTGTCTCTCACCAACTTTGCGCGTTGTTCGAGAGGTGAAATATCGCACACTTAACCATATTTCCTTCCTACACAGCGGCATACTTGAACATGTTCTCAATGGTGCGGATCCACCTTTCCACAGCTGTCGGGTCTATCATCTGGCCCTCAAACGTCGTAGGCTTTAATTTCCTGAATCTTTCTCCGCTAAAGCCTGCTCCATGGCTCCGCTTTACTTGATTTAACAGCATCCCCAATTGTTGGGACTGCCTGTCAACTAACTCGGTCAGCCATCTGATCGTAGCCAAGTTGTCATCACCTTCCGACTCTACTGCCTCTCCCCAAACTATAGGTTGTCCGGGTCGTCTATCCATTTCAGATAATTTCTGTACGAGATTAGGATAGTCTAGCATTAGTCAAAATCTAACTAAAATAAACAACTACTTACAGTTGGTGGAGCATGTTGCATGACGGCCGGTAAATGTTGGGTAATCATTTGAACGATATGACCATAATGGCTCTGAAACAAACTCCATGTAACGCCCCGAAAAACATACCCATTTCCGGTTCGTTACTATTCTGATACCCACACCTTACACTCGTATCGTAAAATTTGTGTAAATTTAAAACTCTTATTCCTTGGCCTAAAACGACAGTTTCGGAAAATATTTTTGACAGCTTTGCAGCTGAAATTTGATTAAATTCACTTTAGATAAAATTTTATTTTGTTAAACATGAAACAGAGACTCTCGGTCGACACCTATAAGCAGCGGTCGACACTTGAGTCGTTTCGAATTTCTCATCGGTCGACATCGGGAACACCGGTCGACACTTTATTTCTGTCGGGTCTTTTCAGCGGTCGACACTGGAAACACCGGTCGACACTTCTCTGCTCACCACAAAGAGGGGTTGACACTCATTCCCACAGGTCGGCACCCCTTCCCACAGGTCCACACCTTAATCCTCCATGCCCGCAGGTCGTCCACCGCGATCGACATTGCTACCATTTTTACATGAACCGGTCCAGACCTGTAACCAGGGGTCGACACGTACTTTGGCTCTGCCTGTCACAGATCGAGCCTCACGGTCGACATTCCCGTTACATTTACACAGACCGGTCGACACCTCTCGACTTTGATCGACAGCTCACACCAGTATCAGTAAAACTCAACAACAGCTCATTTAAATACGCACGGCAATATCTACTCGATCAAATTCACGAAATAAAACCTATGGTTTGAAGACATAACTTCTCCAAATAAATTTCAAAACAATAACATTATACTTCATTTATACACATTACTCTTACTACACCACCTAAAATTCTCAAAATCTATGTAACATTGTTCGACTCAAAACACTTACAAAAATCACACCATTTACCCGCCATGGTTGTGTCGCCCCAACATTTTCCTGCACCAGCACACGACGTCTCCCGCCAACTTTGATCTAAGCTTGCCAATCATCTAGCAACTCACCCAAAAGCTCGCGTCACCTACACCAAGAAACACAAAACGTAAGTCTAATGCTTACAAGTATGCAATACGAATTCGAAAAACCAATGCATAACTCAACTCACTACACATGCAGTTTCTATACTCAATTCTGTTTTCTTTTCGTTTCATTGTTTTCATCTTCCACTTTCCGGTGTTAGTCAGGCCGGCACCCATCCCTTCCACACTCGTGACGGCCAATGCATAACCCACGGAGCGAGGCTAGAGGGACACATCATGTCGCACACGGAACGGCCCTACGTAACCTGCTCCTAACCTCAATCGTTGAACCCTCTAGTGCTCTCAATAGCACGTTAACGACGAGGCATTCACAAACCATGTCACATTACGTACTTTCATCCATGGGAACCCCTTAGTGCTCTCTCAGTAGCACGTTAACGACGAGGCGTTCACCCATGAGTGGCAAGTCTTTTATTATTTGGTTACGTTTCACATACACATTTCAAAACATGCTCAAAACTTGTATTTCGTAATTCAAAACCATGATGCATGACAATCATGATGCACGACTCAAACAACAAAACAAACAAGTAATCCTACAATTCCAAGGTGTAGGCCCAAAGGCAAATCACATACGTTCCACCACTTACCTGGCGTTCTCCAATTCTTTTCGCGCTTTGTAACTTGGTGCTCTTACTGGAATACTTATAAAATTATACCTCTATCAATTCTACCTCATTTAATTCATAATTTCCTATCCTAAAAGTCCTAACTCATACCAAAATCGACAATCTTCCCTAAACCTGAAATTTCGCACAATTTCCGTCCAACTCTGGAAATTCACAACTTCTTCAATACTTGTACGAATTGGATGATACAAAATACTACGGGTTCCTAAGGACGTCTAGCTTCCTATGGTCCCATCCATTTCCCATTCGAATGCTCACAACTTAACCGAACGTTACCGAACGAACACCGTTCAAAAAATTCACATACACAGCTAATAAACCATCCAATCTCTCCTACCAATTCTCGTATTCCACTTCTATTTCTATCCTAAGCACCAATAGGTGGATAGAAATTGATCCTACACTCGACTTCTCACCTTACCCCCCCTAGGTTTTCACTAACCCCTTCTATATCCTTGCAAAACCCAGTTTTGCCACTAATAATGCTAACACACTAACTGACTACGTAAAACTAACGAGAACTCACCATGATTCGAATGAACGGAAGGAGAATCGACCGCCGACCATTACACATGGGAGAAGAAGAAACGCGAGAGAGAGTGAGATGGGAGGATGGCTGGGAAGAATAACACCGATGGTGTTCTTCTTCTCATCCATTACTTTCTTTATATATTAATTTTTTTATTTCATAATTACTAATTTGCCCTGCACCTTAAACCGTTTCACAATTATGTGATTTCATCCGATTCCAATTAGATTATTAAACTTCTCTCTCCGCCATTGGCCTTAAAATAACATTTCATTTAAGGGACGAAATTTTTCGTTATTAATTTGGATCAAAGCTCCACTAATTACAAATTACAAAATCCGAAACTAGTTTAAACGGAAAATTCTGGATATTACAGTTTTCTTTTGAATTGGTGTCTTCTTTAGGCTGCTGGTGTAAGGTGTCGACTAATATGCGTAGGTGTCGACCGGTGTCTTTAGGTGTCGACCGATTTGTGTAAAAATGGTGAGAGTGTCGATTGCGGGATTTGAGCTGTGCAGGCATAGACAAATAAAGTGTCGACCGGCGTCTTTAGTTGTCGACCGGTTAGCACAAAATGCGGAGAGTGTCAATCGCGTGGTTCGACCTGTGCGAGCAAAGAGAAATAAAGTGTCGACCGATGAACGCAGGTGTCGACCGCTGTATGTGATGATCGTAGGAGTATCGACCACAGGGTTCAACCGGTGCAGACAGAGAGTATTAACGTGTCGACTGGTACCCCCCTTTTATAATGTTTTGAAAAGCAAAGTTTTATATAAACTTTTTTTTTTATTGAGTCTTCCGCTGCGACAAGTTTAAACGTTTTCAAAATGTGGTGTTAAGTTGAGGAACAAAAGTTATAAGTTTTATACAAATTTTATCAGGGTGATGAGTAAGTGTATGGTTGGCGACTTGGGTCCGAGGACGACTCGGGGGCATTGCAGAGGTGGTGACAGTGAAGAGTGAGCTGGAGACCGCATGAGTTTTTGTGATGTTACAATCGTAACTATCGTAAACTTTCTAACGGACACCAATAGCATACTTAACTCCCAATTTCACATTTCTTTATAAAAAAACGGGTGGAATGCCCTTCCATTTACCGTTAAACCGATTCACCTATTCAAAATATCTAACATGTATTTAAACATAAAACCAATTAATCCGGTTCCTAAACTTAATCTATCAACACAATTTAACACAATTTAAAAACCTAAACAATTAACCATACTTTCCAATCCTCTATACATTATCCCAAAATACCTTCACATAGCCCACAGGTCAATCAAGCTCCGACAGCTACAAGCGCTCTCCCACGACCATCATTCTTCAACTGCGTCACTCGTCGGGTTTAGGTAGAATGTTCTCACCTTCTTCTAAGTCACCTACATCACAGAGACATCTATGAGCTAAAGTCTCAGTAAGTTAACGTATATGTAAATTCATACTGTGCATATGGAGTTCATAAAACATGCAGTCATTTCGTTACATAGCAAGATGTCACCAGGTGTTTACTCTCACCAGATAGAGAAGGCACATCAAGCGGTGAGACAGTCTTCTCTATCTACCAGGGGAAAAATATGCTCCACCTACAGGACAGCCATGTCTGAACCCCACCTCGACATGACCGGGATTACATGCGTTCATTTCTTTTCATAAAACATGTGATGAAATTCGTTTTCATGTCATATTTGAAAGAACGTGATGAATGAACAGTTCATAATGCTTAAATATATAAAACAATTAATGGAAACATAAAAACATTCTATAACTTAAACAACCTAACTATCCATCTAATTTACACTAAAACAATCTAAATCCTCAAATCCTTGAAAACAAAATTTCTTATAGTGTAGGTCAAATCAGCCAAGCGAATCACGAATACTTACCTTGGGTCATTCGAAATTTAACTTGGAGTTCGTTTTCTTTAACCGTGGAAATCAAACAACTTAACAAAAAATCAAATTGAAACACTTAACATATACACAATAAACTTTCAGATTTTCTTATAATAATTTTTTATCCAATTTCAAACGCTTATAACTTTCTCGATATAACTCGGAATCAAGTAATGCCAAGTGCTATGGACTCCTCTAAGAAACTACTTTCTAATGGGTCACTCTAATTACCAAAAGAGAACAAATAGCTAGGCCGGACATTCCAAGAACAAAACCTGTTCTGTTTTTCATAAAATTCAAACTCACCTCTAATTTTAACTTCCATTATGCACAATCTTCGATTTTACTTCATCCAAGATCTTTAGAATTTCTAAACTTGAGTTAGAACATCCAAAAGAAGAAGAAAGACTAACTCTAACTCTGAATTTTTGGAAGTCCAAAACTCATGCTTAAAAACTCTTCACAACCATACCTATCGTAGCATAAAAGCTGTTGTTTTATGAAAACTCCACCAATGGTAGGTATCTGCTCCATGAACCTTGGAAGTCCAATATGCAAGCTCGAAGCATATCTTCCAGCATTTGAATGGTTCTCTCAGATTAACTGTCCGTCTGAGGATGATATGCCGTACTAAAATTGAGCTGGGTACCTATAGCCTTGTGCAAACTCTTCAAGAACTTTGACGTAAACCTCGGGTCTCTGTCTAATATGATCAATGTTGGAACTCCGTACAACCGTACCACCTCCTGAACATACAGTTCGGTGAACTGGTCCATAGAGTACGTCATTTTCACTGTCAGGAAATGGGCTGACTTAGTTAATCCATCCACAATCACCCACATGTCATTATAACCTTTTGTTGTCCGAGGCAATTCAACAACAAAATCCATCGATATCTGCTCCAACTTCCACTCGGGAACAGGCAATGGTTATACCTTTCCCGCTGGCCTCTGGTTTTCAGCCTTAATCTGCTGACAAATTAAGCACGCCTCCACATACTTGGCCACAATCTTCTTCATATCGGGCCACCAATAATGCTGCTTAAGATCTCTGTACATCTTGGTACTCTTTGGATGCACTGAAAACCTTGAATAGTGGGCTTCAGCCAGTATTTTTCTCTGTAGTTCTTCATTACTCGGAACGAACCACCTATTTCGAAACTTAAGAATTTCGTCGTCTGAATAACTGAACTCTGACCTGCCGTTGGAAGCCATGATTGATTTAATTTCTTTGCATTCAGCGTTGTCCTTCTGGGCCTACTTAATCTTCTCCAAAATCATAGCCTGTAAGGACATAGCCGATAACATGGTTGAGATACTCGACACTACCTCCAAGTTGAACTTCTGAAATTCTGCATCCAAGGTCAGTGGCATAGCTGAATCCATCGCCGAAGTGGATGCTGTCACCCTGCTCAATGCATCAGCCACCACGTTTGCCTTGCCAGGGTGGTATTTATTCTTAACATTGTAGTCCTTCACGAATTCCAACCACCTCGCTAACACATATTCAATTCCTTCTGAGAGAATATGTACTTCAAACTCTTGTGATCCGCATATATTTCACACGGCTGTACGTACAGATAATGTCTCTAAATTTTTAGTGTGAAGACTACTGCGGCTAACTCCAGGTCGTGTGTCAGATAATTCTGCTTGTAATTCTTCAGCTGCCTAAAAGCGTAGACTATCACATTTTCTTCTTGCATCAGCACACATCCAAGATCTACTTAGAAGCATGACAAAAAATACTAAATTTTTCGTCCTCGGTAGGTACCGTCAAAATCGAAGCAGTAGTCAATCTTTGCTTCAATGTCTTGAAACTATGCTCGCAGTCCTCAGACCATAGATACTTCACACTTTTCCTCATCAAATGGGTAAGAGGAATCGCAATCTTCGAAAATCCTTCAATAAACCTCCTGTAATAACCCGCTAACCCGAGGAAACTCTGTATCTCTCTGTGACATTCTTTGGTTGTAGTCACTCTTTAACCTCCTGAATCTTTGGTGGTTCAACAGATACGCCATCGCTCGAGATGACATGTCCTAGAAACTGAATCCTATCCAGTCAAAACTCGCACTTTGAAAACTTTTCATAAAGTTGGTGTCGCTTCAATGTCTCCAACACTAACCTCAAGTGTTCTTTATAATACTCGTCACTACAAGGGTACACCAATATATCGTCGACAAACACTATAACGAATTTATCGAGAAAGTCATGGAATACTCTGTTCATCAGTTCCATAAAGGTGGCTGGAGCATTCGTCAGTCCGAACGACATTACCAAGAATTCATAACGCCCATAACGCGTTCGAAAAGCTATTTTTGGAATATCTTCTAGTCTTACCTTCAACTGATAATAACCCGATCTTAGGTCAATCTAACACTCATACCCCTTGGAGTTGATCAAATAGATCATCTATTGTCGGCAGAGGGTACTTGTTCTTAATCGTCAGCTTATTCAACTTTCTATAGTCGATGCACATTCGTAATGACCCATCCTTTTTCTTGACAAAAAGGATCGACGCACCCCAAGGTGAAACACTGGGGCGTATAAATCTTTTTTCCACCAACTTTTACAATTGCTTCTTTAACTCCTTCAGCTATGCTGGTGCCAATCTATAAGGATTTTTCGACACCGGCTCAACTCCCGAATACACATCTATAGCAAATTCTATCTCTCGATCCGGAGGTAAACCGAGTAAATCATCTAAGAAAACTTTAGTGAAGTTTTAAACAATTAAAACATCCTGCGGCCTTGAATCCTGAGAATTTACATATTTATAAGACTGGCGAGAAAATCGAAAGACTCACTAATCAAAACAAGATGAGCACTGATAGGTTCCATGACAGATATCTTTAGGGCATTCTTCGCAGCCTGAAAGATATGCTTCTCACCATCCAGTGGTTGAAAACTCATCGTGCCCTCTCTACAGTCAATTGTAGCGTAGTGCTTAAATAGTCAATCCATTCTTGATATCATGTCATATCCCGTTATACCCATAATAATGAGATCGTCCGATAAATTCTTACTTCCCACCAACACTACGCTATCTCTTACCACTTGATTTGAATGCATACGCACACCAGAAGGCAACATTACCTTGTAACTACAATCCGTTGACACAAACCATATATCCAACTTAACCACGAATTTAGTTGCAATGAACGAGTACGTCGCACCAGAATCAATTAAAGAATATGCAGGTACAGAGTTTACCAATATAATACCTGACACTACATCTAGCTAGTAATCCTCACCTGACTTGATCATGGGGAATACTCTCAGTGTTGTACGCGTTGGACCCTTTTTTAGAGCTAAGCAATCTTTGCTCACATGGCCTACCTCGTTACAGTTGAAACACCAAATCACTTTGGGCTTCGGGCAATCCCTAGCCAAATGTCCAGTTTCGTTATAGTTGTAGCACTTTCCCGAATTGAGTCTACATTCTCCTTAGTGATATTTCATACACTTAGAGCATTGGGGTACTGTGCCGGCACCTGAAGCCTTTTACTGCTCCCTGGCTACTCAAGCTCTAGCTGAATCTCTTAGTGCCCCTCTGTTGTTGCTGCTATAAGGCACTTATGCTCTGTTTTATGAGGCAACCTCTTTGAAGAATCTCCTGTAAGCCTCTAGCTGTTTAATACATTTTATCTCAGCTTCCTCCACTTCCAACGCCTTAGAGAACACTTTCGAATAGTGAACCTCCTGAGTTTCGGCTATCTTTACTCCCTTATATATTTCCGGCTTTAGCCCCTGTACATATTGAAACACCTTGTCTTCATTCCGGCTCACTAAACTACTGGCGAACAGAGATAAGGACTCGAATTGTCGGTTGTACTCAGTACCGACCCAGTCTGTTTCAACTGTAGGAACTTCATTCTTTTGTCTGCTTGCACTGTGCTATTAAAGTACTTGTCATAGAATATCTGCTTAAACTTTTTCCATGTCATATGCTGCACTTCAGCTGTGGTCTCCAGAGACTCCCACCAAAATCGAGCATTCTTCGCTAAATGGAATGTGGCTAGCGAGACCTTGTACTCCTCTTCCACCTTCGCGTACTTGAACATACTCTCCATGGTACGGACCCATTCCTCTGCAACTGTTGGATCCGATGGCTATCTTTCATACATTGGGGGTCATAACCTCCGAAATCTATCTCCCGACTGATCATGGCCTGAACTAGAGCCTGCACTTCATTGCCATTCCCAATTCAGCAAGATCCCTAACTGCTAAGACTGTCGATTTACTAACTCTGTCAACTGTCGGGTCGTCATTGAATCATCCTCGCTTCTTGGTTCGGTTGGCTCTCTCGGTGCTCGTTGATGTCCTGGTCGTCTAGACATTATGGCTAATTTCCTTGACAAGGTTAATTATTTTCATAAGTATATAATACCTAAAGCTAAACTTAAACACTTACAGTTGTCGAAGTACGTCGTGCGGTGATCGGCGCTGTTAGGCAATCATTTGAACGATTTGACTTACTGACTCTAATTCCCGTAACATCCCCTCCTACTACTGATTAACTATCCACTTTACTTTTTCCCAAGTGGTGAGGGAATTGTGACAGGCACTCACGCCTTCACAATCCACCCCTCCTCAAAGGGGCCTGACATTCTCGTCGGCCACACTTCTGGTTGCGTAAACGCTCTGATACCATCACTGTGACGACCCAAAAACCTAATTGTTTCCAGTTCGTTCACTGCTATGATACCATCTCTGTCACGCACTGGAAACCCTACGCGGTTCCCGATTCGCACACTTCTACTACTCACTCACTACACTCGAAAAAATTTAAATAAAATTTAAAACTTTTGTTACTCGACTTAAAACGATATTTTCGAAAAATATTTTAAACAGCATCGCAACGAAAAACTTGATTAAAATCAATTTAAACGAAACTTCATTTTATAAAGACATAAAACAGAGAAACCAGTCGACACCTGTAAACATCGATCGACAATTAGGTTGTCTCGGGTTTTTCTTCGGTCGTGCATGCAAACGCCGATCGACACTACATTTCTCTTGGGTCTTTTCGTCGATGGACACTTAGCACACTTGTCGATACTACGTTCGCCTCGGGGATTGTCGTCGGTAGACACAGATAACACCGGTCGACACTTCTACGCTCATCTCATAGAGCGGTCGACATCTGTTTTCACAGGTCGACACCTTGATCCTCTTTGTCTACGCAGGTCGACCCTCGCGGTCGACACTGCTGCTATTTTTACACTACTGGTCGACACCTACAACCATAGGTCGACACTTACTTCGGCTATGCCCGCGCAGGTCGACTCTCGCGGTCGACACTTGCAGGGTCTGGTCGACCACTAAGCCTATTGGTCGACACTTCCTCCCCATAACTCTGTTTAAAAATTATAAAAACTTCACAAAATCGATCGGACTTCGACTCAACGCTAATAATAACCCCACGTAAACTTTTCCATCAAGTCAAAATCATAATTTAAGTAAAGAAAACGACTACGAAAGTTTGAAATCTGTCTATACATTCAATCGACTTAAAACAACTAAAATCACTTCGATTAAACATCCCGAAACCCGTACCTATACCCACTATAATCAAAACGCCCTAACAGCCGGCCAGATCATCCACGTGCGTACTGCTCCAACCGCTTACTAATCCTGGGCGTACCCTGAGTACTCACCGACTATGTTGTCGTCACCTACATCACAAAAATCAACTATTAGGTTAATGCTAAGTAAGTAATCCACATAAAACTTAAACACTAAAAACAAATACATCCTAACATATGTAGTTTCTACAGTTTCGTCTCTACTTTTGTTTTCATCAATTTCTTGCATTTTCTTTGTTTTCTTAGTACTGGGTTCTTCTTTACATGTTAGATCAAGGTGACACACCTCGCGGTGCACCTCTGAGGACAAGGTACCAACCTCAATCTAGTAAAGTGACACACCTCACGGTCCACTTCTAGAGACAAGGCCACCACGTAAAGCAGATAAATAGTGATACAGCTCGCGGTCCACCTCTTGGGACAAGAACACTCAACCCCACCTTTCTTATCTTCTTACGTATCTTTTCATTTCGATCATCTCGTTCATCTATTGTTTCACTTTGTAAAAAAATAGAAATTCATTTTCGTCTTGTTCTACTAATTTAAAACAATGATGCACAACCATGAAAGCATAACATAAAGTAAACGTGCAATGCATCCTACTGAACTGTGATATAGGCCCGAAGGCAAAACTGCTACTACATTCCTTACCTGGCGTCCTTTGCAATTTGTATGCTCGCTCACTAACTGGAATACCAATACAATCACACAATCATCAATTGTACTTCGATCAACTTATAAATTCCTAGTTTGAAAGTCATAACTCGTACAAATCCAAAACTCTCTACTAAAACCCGAAATCCAAATAAATTTTTGACCAACTTTGGAAATTCATAACTTCTCCAACACTTGCCCGAACTGGACGATTTGAAATGTTACGAGCTCCACAGAACGTCTAGTCCTTAATGGTATCATCTATTTCCTAATTCAACAACTACAGCTTGGCCGAACGTGGCCGAGCGAAAACTGTTCCACAATTCGATCACTCGGCTATTCAAATGCTCAATTTTCTCCATACAAACCTATGATCTACCCATGCTTCTAGTTTAAGCACCAATATATGAATAAAAATCGACTATAGCTATGAAATCACATTCCTCCAACTTAGATTTTATCGTAAAGTCCGATAATTGCTATAACTCTACTTTTACCACTCGAAACAACTTGAGGACTAACTATCTATTAGGAACTTATTACATTTGAAGAATCAAAGGAGGAACGGAGGAGAATCGTCGGCTGCTAGAAGAAGAGATCGCCGAGGGCTTCTACGCGGGGGAAGGGAAAAATGAAGGGGAGGAGGGTTTGATGGGGAGAAAACATCGATGGGTGTTTTGATTATATATATTTTTTAATTATAATAATAATCTTAATTATTATTTCACCCTTAACCATTAACCGTTTAATAAATCTGTTATATGGTCCGATTCTTGTTGGATTCTTATATTTTTCTCTTCTCTATTAGTTTCAAAATAATTTTTTACTTAATGGTAAAAATTCTCTGCTATCAATTCTGACCAAAATTTCACCGATTATAATTACGTAAATTCAAAATTAGTTTAGATGAAAAATTCAAGGTCTTACAGTATTAAACTCTCGGTTTTGTTTATTAAGGGCACCACTTCTTGTTATCATGATAGCCACACAAAATAATCAAAAATCACAGCAAATAATGACCAAGAAAAATGGAGCTCTAATGCCAAATAATAAACTTTCACTATGGGAACTTGTGTTTTCAATCACAAGCACTAGTTCACTCTAGGATTTCTAATTGAATATTTCCGAAAGATCCCCAGATTCCAATAGATAAAAGAAATATAAATTCAACCCTAAAAATCAAGAAAATTTTTGTCTTACTTGGTGAGTGAGTGATAATCTCTAAAAATTTAAAAGGTTAAATCAAAGAGATGAATAAGATATAATCGGAATATCAATGTTGGTTTGAAAAGGTGATGAGTGTGCACCTTTCGGGTTTTGGCTATTCTTTAAAAAACCACTTCAACAAAGTTTTGATGAGAGTTTACGCAAGCTTATGGGGATCACTACCTACAACTAAGATGGTAGAAAAAGTGGCAATAATAACGGTTTTCCACGAAACTCATAAGATGGAAAATAATTTGTGACAACCTACTCGGATGAGGGATGCCGTGCGGAAGTTTAAGGCTTCAGCTTTGAGAGAATAAATTGACGTGAATCGAGAAATGATAAATCTCAAAGTCAAATAGCATGATCTATTAGAAGATAAAGGAGCTGCAATGAACAAAGATTTACATGGTTTAATTGTGGCAACCATGAGTCATCACAACATGAGAAAATGACTATGGAAATAAAAAGTTTTGTAGCATAGAAATGGGCCCCACGAAATTGACTAAGAACTATAAGACACAAAGTTGGGACGCACAAATCCCCATGGCTTGGAGAGAGAAGGATAAAGATCCACGTAAACTAGAAAAAGATAAAGATTCACGTAGGTTTTAAAAAGATAAGGATCCACATGAGTTGATTGATGATATAATCCAAGTTGAGGACAAGTCAAAGTGACACAAATCATGTATGGCATATTGTGGTTCAACAAAAACACTAGATCCCTCTTGGATATCTAATTGATAATCATCGAAAGTTTACCATATTTCAAGCAGAATAATCACTACTAAATGAACTCTAAAAAATCACGAAAATTTAACACAACCTTATTAGATTTATTGATAACAACCTCTAAAAATATAAGAGATTAATTCGAGGAATTGTAGAAGTTATGAGGTAAACACCGATGTTGGTTCCAAATGCACTAATTTGGGGTGCCTAACAAAACTTAGTTGTTTTGGACGAAGAACACTCCAACAATCTTAATATGAGAGTTTTTGCTGTTTCATGAAGATGTCTACTATCAACTAAGAGAGTAGAAAGGTAGCACTAATAAGAGTTTTCCACAAACTTCACAAGATTGAAAAATAATTTTGAAGAACAAACAACTCAGGTGTGTAATGTGTGGTGCTTGAAAACTTCAAGGTTTGAGAGCAAAAGCTTCAACAAATATTCATTCTGTCCCTAATGTTAATACATAAGGATGGTTAAATAGCACCTATCTAAAACAATAATTAGGAAACCTTACAAAATGATAATCAATAAAGCTTTTTAAAACTATAATTAGAAAAAGATTATAAAACTATAATTATTAAAGTTTTCTAAAACTATAGTTAGGAAAACTTTAGTAATAAGGAAAATAAAGGAATTAGGAAAGCGACTTCTGCCAAAGGTTTCTGTCTGTCTTAGCATGGGCGTGCGTGCACGCGCGTCCTTCTTTCCTTCTCTCTCCACCAATTAGCTTAATAACTTCTTCATTTGTTGATTGGAAGCTTTAGATTGCTTCCATTTTAGTGCATGGATTGACTTTTCCTTGTCTCGCATACTTGGCGTGAGCTCTCTTGGATCTTTGAATATGTCACTTATAACTTGAACACAAAGGTTAATTAGCTTCTTAGCTCTTAATCGTGTTATTGCCCTTTAGGGCACATTACAAAGCCCAAGAGCAAAGATCCAATTGAAGATATAATCGGTTTAATGACAAAAGCAAGAAGCCGAAGATTCTTGGAAGATCTTTTAAGGAAAGTGTGCAGCACACATGCACACGTAATAATTAAAATGGATGGTGCGACGCACATGCATATGAAAGAATTAGTAAACACATGTCATGCAACAAACCCCTTCATCCCAGTAAGATATTGTCTGCTTTGAGTTGCCCATACAGTCTGTAACACCCTGGATATCTGTTAAACAAGTTTTGGAATTTCGTATTGGTAAACGACGTAGTTTTGGTCGGAATCGATAGTGGAGAAATTGTGCTAGTAGATAAAAGATTTTTTTGAGACTAATAGACAAGAAAAGTTATAAGATTCCGACCGGACGCGGACTGAATAACAGTTTAGATAAAAGATTAAAGTGTGAGGGTGACATAGTAATTAGGTTATTATTATTATTATTATTATATAAAAATAAATAAAAGGTAAACAAAACCCTCCCTAGTTCTTCCCCTCCCTTCCCTGCACGAAATTTTTTCTTCTCATTTTTTCTCTACCTCGGCAATTCCCTTCTACTGATACTCACAGCCGATCCTCTTCGTTTCTTTGCCAATCTTCAGATTTTAGGTAAGTTTTGTTAGTTTTTGAGTATATAGTTAGTTCTGTAGTGTTTTGAGTAGCAAAAATGAATTTAGAGAGAGTATTGGATAGTTTGGTAAAACCCTAAGAGGGAGATACGAATTTGGAGATTTATAGTTTATTTTTATTCGTGTATTGGTGTTTGATCTGGAAGTAAGATTAGGTTATAAGATTTTATGGAAAGAATTGGGTGTTTGGATAGCCGAAAAACTTAGGTTTCTGTTCACCCTTATTCAGCCAAGTTGTAGATATTGGATTGGTAAATTGATAATACCGTTAGAAACTAGACGTCCTAAGAAGTGTGTAGCTACTAGAATCAAGTGATTCTAATAACCGATGCAAAAGTTATGTGCGTTGCAAGTTAGGTTGATTTTTGGCCGAGTCAGGTTATGAGCTATTTTAGTCGGACTTTGATGGATTGAGTTAGTAGTCATAATTTTAGTACGTGTGATGAGATGTGAGATGAAATTTAATGTTAATTGGTTATGTGATAGGTTGAGCCCGAGAAATTGATAGAGGCCGATCACCACAGAAGCTAAGGATGCTAGGTAAGTAGTGTTTGCATGTACATTGCCCTTATGCGCCTACACCATGGGACGGCAGGAATGGATTGTATGTTTTGCAGATTTTGTTTTAGTCATGCATCATGTTTTGAAAAAAGTAACGAAAATGAATTTGAGCATGGTTTTATGTGCAAACGTGAAGTGTGACACGTGGTAGTGAAAACGATGTGTGTGTGGGCAGCTCTAGTCTCGTTGCTGGAGGAACTGGGACGGCGGCGACGTGCCAGCAGGTGGTGTGGCGAGTGCATCCAGCCTCACCCTGGGGTGGCTGCTGCGGTGTGTGTGTGGTGGTGAGCAAGTCCGGTCTCGTTGCTGCAGTAACCAAGACGGTGGCGACATGTTAGGGGGTAGTGTGGCGAGTTTGTACAGCCTCACCCTGGGATTGTTGCTGTGTGAGGTGACGCGTGTGTGTGAAACTTGTGGGCCTCGTTGCTAGAGAAACTGAGACGGTGGCAACGTGCCAGGTAGCGGTGTGATGAAAGCGTGCAGCCTCACCCCAGTATGGTTGTACGTCGCGGCACAGGTCACGACAACATGAGTGAGTATGTAGAGAATGAATGTGATAGGATTGCATTGTCGATTTTATGTTTCATATTACACTACTTACTAAGCGTTAGGCTTATATTGTGTGTTCTGTGGTTTAGGTGCAGAGATTCCTACTAGTGAGTTACGATAGCCCAGCCAGGATGAATAGGCAGTTGGCGGCGTGCTACCATGTACCGGCCAGTCGAGTTCGTTAGGGCGACCCGACTCGTGGAGTGAGGCTAGATGGTAGGTTTTGAGGGTTGTATTTTGTGGAGTCCATGTTAAGTGTTTAGTAAATCGATATACTGATTTTGATGTATAAACGAATATTTTAAACGTCAATAGATGTATTTTCAAACTACTTAGGGGATTTTGATTAAAAGCACAGCTTTTACTGTGGTTTTAAATGGCGGTGGTTTTCGTCGTTCGTTTTCTTTTGAGCTGATGTTTTCTTTAGGTTGCTGGTGCAAGGTGTCGACTGGTATTCCTAGGTGTCGACCGAATTAGGCAAAAGCCGACCTCGAGGGTCGACCTACAAGGACAGAACCAAACTAGGTGTCGACTAATTCGTGTAAAAATGGTGAGATTGTCGACCGCGGGTTTCGACCGGTGCAGGAAGAGAGCATTAAAGTGTCGACCGCTCTGCGTGATAAGTGTAGAAGTGTCGACCGCGAGATTTTACCGGTGCGGGCAGAGAGCATTAAAGTATCGACCGGTGAAGGCAGGTGTCGATTGCTTTATGTGATGAGCGTAAATGTGTCGACCGCGAGGTTCGACCAGTGCAGGAAGAGGGGAGTAAGGTGTCGAACTGTAAATACAAGTGTCTATCGCGAGGATCACACTGTCGACCACTGCATGCAAGTGTCGACCGGTGCAAACCGAGGCGACCGAGGTGCCGACCTATGCATATAGGTGTTGACACTTGAGTGCAGAACGGGTCAAGTGTCAACCAGTGTTTAAAGGTGTCGATCGGTTCCTCTTTATAATGTTTTGAAAAGTGGAGTTTTCTCTAAACTGATTTTTGATAGAGTTTTCCACCGTGATGTTTTTAAACATTTTCTAAAATGTCGTTTTAAGTTAATAAGCAAAGTTTAAACCCTTTAAAAAAATTTATACTCGGATTTTGAGTATGAGTAACGTCTGGTGACCCGGGTTCACTCGGTGGTGCTACGAGGTTGGTATCAGAGTAGAGCAAACCGGAAACCACGTAGATTTTGGAGCTGTTACACAGTCTTCACGAATTTATTTTGGCAAGTAATTCCCAAGCGATCACCCAACTTGGTACTGTGCTCCAAAACGCATTTTACTATCTTAGGAGGGTTCTTTTATATATATTTCATTCCATCTTCAAACAATGTGGTATTATGAGAAGCTCCTCTCGGCCTTCACAATAGATTGAAATCTCCCTTTTGGGGCTTATCTCTTTCCCTCCAAGCGATGTAGTACTGTGATAACCCCTTATTTCGGCATTCATAATATATCGATAATACGATCCATATTAGCTATGGAATTCAAACCCAAACTCTATTTATAATTTGTTTTTCTATCTCATTGTCCATATTTGAATAATAACGATTTAAAAAGGAATTGGTTGTTGAAAATAAGTAAAAAAAATGAATCTAAAGTTGTCACAACCTGAAGGCCACAACACTTGCACATAAACATAGACATATTTGACATAAAAATTTTCTTTTTCGTTGAAACTTAACATCGATTTTTGAACTTTTAACTTCTCTTGAAATAAATGGAAAATATTCTTCAAACATGTTTGGAATGATTCATTTAAAGTTGGATAACCTAAAATTTGAAAATAAAAAAATAATTCAAAAAAAATGCATGGCCGATCGATCGCCCACGAGCGGCGATCGATCAGTGAAGTTGCTTGGCCGACTAGTCACAACATGGTCGATCGATCACCCATGAGCGGCGATCGATTGGCGATGCCCCTACCTCTTCGACAGGGGATCAGCTATGTGGCTGATCGATTGCCCATCAGTGGGGATCGATCGGCGATGCCCCTGCCTCTTCGGCAAAGGATCAGCCACTTGGCCGATCGATCACCCATGAGTAGCGATCTATCGGCGATGCCTATACCTCTTCAGCAGAGGATCAGCCAATTTGCCAATCAATCACCCATGAGTGGCAATTGATTGGTGATACCCTTGTCTCTCTAGTAGGGGATCAGCCACTTGGCCGATTGGTCGCCTCTGTGCGGCGATCAATCGGCTGTGCGCTGCTGCTTCTCGGCAATGCGTACACACAAACAGCCTCGCACATGCACAACATTTCCTCACACGCCCAACGCCCTCCTTCTTTTCCTTCTTCTTTTAAAACCTAACAACACTTCATAAAAATCACTATAACTTAAACCCAAGTATCACAACCTATTACCTCCTCTGTAACCCTTGAAAACATAACATTTTTCACCAAATTTTGAACATCTTATGGCTCATAAAAACAAATCAAAATGTACGGCAGAAGTCTTAAAATATAAATGAAACCAATCTTTAAAATATTTTCTATCAAAACATATTCAAACACCAAACAGTTCTAGCATTCGTCAAAACATTAAATTCTTTTATACATAAACTTTAAAATCTGGGAAACCTGCACCAAAATCATTTGGAGTTTCATCCACGAGTTAAAATCGCTTGACAGCCACAAACCCTCCACCATGAGCTCACTCCTCCAACTGCACCTATCCATAGATTTGAGGTTCGAACTCCTCACCAGCATAATCTTCACCTACATCATCAAAATTTAAAATAATGAGTCCAACGCTCAACAAGTGATGTAAATGCAATGAATGAGCATACATGAATGTTTCATAAAACTTGTACTTTCTTTTCTTTTCTTTTCCCTTAACATGAGTTAAAAATGCTTGATAGGGGAGTAGGCGCAAAGAAGTCCTGAGCGTGGACATTTTACATGGTCCCAAATAAGTACAAATAACATATGTCCTATGCGTGGATGTTTGACACAGTCACTGAGAAGGACAAACAACGTAGGTCTTACTAGCCATGTCCCACAACTTAACCATTTACGTACTTTACATAATCTTGACTTTCTTAAAGAAAACATGTGCATAAAACATTTTACATGCTTCCATTAAATTGTAATGCATGTTCCATAAAGATGCACAAACAACATAATATAATCTCATGGCATCTCAACAAAGCAAAACATAGACAATCCTTAAATTCTTAATCAACAAAACACTTAACATGGAACATTTCTTATAACTTAAACTACCCATAAAGCATACCCTTAAAAACACAAAAATTCAACAAATAGCCTATTCTACCTAGTACCTTTGTGATATAGGTCGAAATGGCCAAACACATGCAACATACATTTACCTCAACTCCCTAGCAAATTAAGCAACTATGATCACTTTTTCTTGGTGATTTCAAACCTAACACATGTGCATAAAACCATCAATAACATCACAAAGTTTTAAACTAATAAACAGTACTCAACATTCATAACAAAATCCAAGAAATTCCAATTCAAATAACTTAAACTTAACAATAACCAAAAACTCAATCCCATCCAAAGCACATGTAAATACAAATAAATCACGTATGAAAGATCTTACCTAGCCAAATCTACTTAAATCATCTTTAAATGGAGTTTAAACATGAAATGACATCTGATCTTCCGATCCTTGGCAAACAAATTGGAAAAATGAGAAACCAAAACCTAGAGAAGATTCTAAAGGAAAAACCATGGCTAACAATCAATTGTTTCAACAAAAAGCTAGGGCCGGGACTTTAAATCCAATTAGAACCCAAGATATTAAGTGCTTACGATGCCAAGGTTCTGATACATAGCTTCAAATTGTCTAAATAAAAGAGCTATGATTTTGAGGGACAACAGTGATGTGGAAAGTGTGAGTTCGAGTGATGGTGACATGTCACCACTTGATGATTGTAGTGATGTTCAGGTAGAGGAACTGGTAAAAGGAGATCTTTTAGTCACATGGCGGGTATTGAATGTGCAAACAATGGAGGATGGAGACAAAGTACAATGTGAGCATATATTCCATATAAGAGTCCATGTACACAACAAAATATGTAGTTTGATCATTGATAGTGGCAGTTGCACCCATGTGGCAAGCACATTACTATTCCAAAAGTTGAACTTAAAAACTGAGAAATATCTAAAACCATACAAGTTGCAATAGCTAAGCGATTGTGGAGAAATCAAGGTGACTAAATAAGTGGAAGCTCCGTTATCAACTTTACTTAACTTAATTGCTTATAATTTTATTTTATTTTTTTGTAGGTAAAGACTTCTTTGAAGAGTTGAATTGGAAGTTTAAAGCATAATGAGAAACCTTAGCATGGGAGCCTCAGGAGGAGGAAGCTGATCAAGATCAAAGAGGGAATTTTTCTTCCCTTAATGGAAATTTGTAACCGAGCACCTTTTTATTTATTTTTTGGCAAACACTTAGTCATTTGTATTTTTGTAGCAAACATTGCTCTTCATGTAATTATTATTAACTGCATGCATGCTTAGGCATTAGGCTTAGATGTATGTTAGGTTAGATGATGGCTTGAAGTTTGTTCAAACTCAATTGCATGGGATTGCATGGAGGAGCTTCGGCCATGAAGGAAAATCATCACTAGGGCGCCAAATGAAGTGGGGAAAACATTACCTCTTTTGGCCAAACCAAAGCCACAGTTGAAGGAGTCTTGTTGAATCTTTCCCCTTTTGAACATGGACAAGGATTGATGACTTGGCTACCCCAATGGAGCAATACATCTCAGCCATCCAATGGAGCGTGAAGACCTATTGAAGTGCCATATGTGCGGCCGAATTGGAGAAACATTCCAATAGCTCTTTGAAGATCAATTTGAACCAACCATCAACCATCCTTAAGTCTATAAATACATGTCTATTTGTGATTATAAAGATTTATTTTTGTTGAATGAAAATTGCCTCTTTTGTTGAAGAAAAAAACCAAAGAAGAGTGAAGCTTCAAGGTAAAGACTCGATTGCAAGCTCAAGTTTGCTTGAAAGATCTTAAGTTCCATCCTTCTCTTCACTCTTTTGAGAGTTGGAAAATAGTATAAGGTTGCCAAACCTCGTTGCCAAAGGTTGCTTCTTCTTTCCTTGTGTTATTGTCTAGCCTTGCATGGGTCGCAAGAAAACCACACAAAGATAGTTAGCCCTCTTGGTGCTCGACCAAACCCAGGAGACCTCAAAGGATATTAGAAAATGAACTTTAAATGAATTGAAAATTTATGTCAGTCTTGTGTTGTTAGTGAGGTAAGTGACTATGGAAGGCATGGTACAAATAACTTAAGGAAAAGAAATTGTGCAAACAAACATCAAGTCGGCCAATACGTTAGAGTTTGTGGCTTTGGACAAAACAATCTCTCCTTAGAAAGAATATCGACTTGGAAGAACTAGTTTGGTCACTTTTTACTTGTTTCCAACCCTTGAAAGGGAGGAGACAAAAGTGGAGCTAAAGCTACAGCAACAACCTCGGGTTGATGAGCTAGGAGGCTAACTCCTTTTGCCCTTGGGCGATGCTTACCTTGGATCTTCAACTACTCAGTTTGACCCTAAGGAAAATGGCTTTATTTCATTTCATCAACCTAACTTTTACACACACTAGCTTAAATAGACCTACGGTGGTTGGTTTAGGGTTAGGGTTTGGCCTTCAAAAGGCCGTTGGAAAGAGGCCATGTGTTCGGCCAAAGTGAGGTGCTTGTGTGGCCGAGATGAGAGGAAGCATAAGTGATCAAAGGCTAGCTGAATGTCAAGTCATTGATCTATCTTTTCTCCTAAAGCGGTAAGGGGAACAAGAATCTTCAAGGTGGCAATATTTGGTGTGACAAAATCGGGTAAAGAAGCTTCAAAGTGGTGCATCAATCTTTGCCTTCCATCTTGGCACACGCGGGCAAGTCTCCATGCATTCCATGCCTAACATGCATGCATATAATAATTATAACAAAAAGGCCAATGTTTGCCCATTAGAGTTTAAAGTAAAAAGGTTACATAAAACCATGCTCAGGAAGATGAATTCCCATGTGAGCTTTGTGATCTTCAATCCTTGTCTCCCATGCCATGACATGCTTCCGTTGATCCCTGTCTAGAGCCTTGACCTCCCACTTTAAGTCTCCAAAGGTGTCCTCTAAGTCATCATATAGTTCATCTCCTACAGAAGATAAAAGTGTGTGAGAACACAAGTTAGATAAATTGTGTTCACGGGCTTAGGATCATGTGACGGGCCTATGGGGCATATCATCATCCCCAGGTAATTGAGAATTTGTCCTCAATCCAATAATTTGGGACCCTCATAGTCATCTTCATCTCCATTATAAGGGGATGGATCGTGGACGTTAAAAGTTCTCGATACTCCATAATTACCAGACAATTCTATCATATAGGCATTGTTATTAATTTTCTCCAACTTCTTAAATGGTCTATCGGCTCTAAGCAGAAATTTAGATCTTTTTTTGTCTGTGTTTGCGCAAGTGCAACCAAACTAAATCTCCGTCATTAAGAATAACTTCTTTAAGACCTTTGTTGGCTTGCTTAACCACACTATTATTTCTCTTCTCGATGGCTTTGCGTATGGTCTCAGTCAATTTCTTAATTCATTCGGCCTTGTCTGCTCCTTGTGGATTAGCTAAGTCTTTAAAGGGTAAGAGCACAAGGTCTACGATGTAGATGTATTAACCCATAGAAAACTTCAAAGGGTGATTGCTGAGTGGTGGAATGAAGACTGCGATTGTAGGCAAATTCTAAACATGAAAGTATTATATCCCAGTTAGACAGTTTCTTACCTACAATACTACGTAAGAGGGTGTCTGATTTCCTGTTAACAACTTCCGTTTGACAGTTGGTTTGGGGATGAAAAGAGGTGCTAAAACACGACTTAGCCCTAAAAGTTTTCTTCAAAATGGTTCAAAAGACGCTTAAAAACTTAGTGTCTCTGTCTGACACTATCGAGTGTGGTATACTAAGTAGGTGAACGGTTTCCTTAAAATAGAGTCATCGGTCTTGGCATAAAGGATGAACTGTGTCATCTTGGAAAATTGATCCACAACCACTATGATTGAATCCTTACTCTAGATAGTTCGTGTTAATCTTAAGATAAAGTCTACGCTGACCTCAACCCAAGGGTGTGATAGAATGGGTAAAAGCATATATAAGTTTTGAGGTAGAACCCTACTTTTGGCTTTCTTCAAAACCATGTAATAACCTGAAAAGTTCTAGAATTTAAATTATTCTTCCGTTAAAATTTTTATTAAGTTTTTAACGGTAAATTTAATTTATGAAACTTGGAATTTAATTCGTAGAAGAATTTTAGACTTTTGAAATCAACAGGACACGAATTTAATAGAGATACGAACGATTAAAACACGTGAGGGTGTTTTGGTAATTTGTAATTAATTAAAAATTATTATTTTTATAATAAGGTGGAATGGCTTCAGGTGGAAGCCATTCCACCGTGTTCTGTCCCGAGGCCGAGCAAGAGCGACAAAGAGAGCAGGAGAGAGACCGGGAGAGGTAGCTGTCGATGATCGACCGCCAAGGAAAAGACGCCAGTGTGTAGGATACTCCGACTAGCTGAAGCCACTTGGTGCCTCGACTTTTTCGTGCCAAACCCCACCGAAAAACATGTAGCCTTCCACTATTTTTCCTCTCTATTTTAGTAATCGACTATGATCAGTATGCTTTGAGCTGAACTTCTAAAGTTCAAGCATGTGATTAGAGCGTTTAGAAGGGGCATCAATGGTGTTTAACCATTGATTGAGCTCAGGTTTAGAGGAAAACCCGAGAATGCTGACTGTGCAATTCAAATTTTGGTGTTTGGAAACTTCAAACTATTGTTAGATTATTCTTAATAGGTTAGAACATGATAGATTGATGAGGAATTGAGTGAGTTTTGTTTAACAACAAAAAATGTGGAATTTTTGGGTAAATGGCAGATTCTATTTTTGGTATTTTTCACCTAGTTGTGACTTATCATTTTAAAATCTGTTTTGGTATGTTAAACTAGGTTCCTAGAGGAGCGTTTAGCCTTTTGAATCGTTTGATTCTGATAACCGACACAAAAGTTATGCACGTCTGAAGTTTAGACCGATTTTCAGCCAAACCAAATTAGTGACCCGTTTTAGTTGGGATTTCATGGGTTTGGTTGGGAGATGTGATTTTTAACATGTTTAGTGAATTTTGATGTGAATGTTGATTAGTAATTGTTTATGTTTAGGTTGAACCATATTTTTGTGAAGTCGTGCACGGGGAAAGTTTAGGACGCTAGCTAAGTAGTGTATGCATATAATTTGCCCATGTGGGCCTACACCAAGGAACATTAGGATTGTGTGGTTGATTGTGACGTGTGTGCGTATTGTTTGAAATTCATCATATTTTGAAAATAATACGAAAATGGTTTTGAACATTGTTTTGAGTAAGTGGTGGTGAGATGCGTGGCAGTGGTACCGTGGATACTGCTCGGGGAGTAGGCTGGTGCGTAACAAACTGCGTATTGTTTGACATGCATCATGTTTGGAAAAGAGTACGAAAATGGTTTTGAACATTGTTTTGAGTAAGTGGTGGGGAGACGCGTGGCGGTGGTATCGCGAATCTTGCTCGAGAAGTGGGCCGGTGCGTAACCAACCACGAATTCCACTCAAGGAGTGGGTTGGCTGGGTCGTCACGTGATGTGTATGTATTGACGGTGAGGATGATGGACAATGGCGCTGCAGATCCTACTCGAGGAGTGGGCCAGTGCATCAACAGTCGCGAATTCTGCTCAGAGAGTGGGCCGGCTGGGTTGTTGCGAAACGTATGAGTGTGGCAGCTATGGCCCCGTTGCTGGGGAGACCGGGACAATGGTGACGCATCAGGGTGTAGTGTGGCGCGAGTTTCACCCTCACCGTGTTGTGGTTGCTGGGAGGTGGAGCGTGTGTGTGGCTTGTGGGCCTTATTGCTAGAAAGTCCGGGACGGTGGAGACGTGTTAGGGTGTAGTGTGGCGCGAGGTTCACCCTCACCATGGCACGACTACACTACGCATCACAGATTGTGACAATATGAGCGTGAGCATAGAGATTTCATGTGATAGAATTGCATTGTCGGTTTTACTTTCATATCGCATTACTTTCTAAGCATTTGGCTTATTTTGTATGTTCTATGGTGTAGGTGTTGAGGTTTCTACTTGTGAGATTCGAGAGCCCAGTCCTACACAGTAGGGGCAGTTGGCGGCATGCGACAGAGGTACAGTACGGTGGACTATTAGGGTGACCCGATTTGTGGAGGTGGTCAGTTTTGGTGAGGTGTTCGAGGTTTCCCTTGTGGTAGTTTGGGGACCGTTTGGTTTTACATGATGTATAGTGTATAGACGTGAATTTTTTTGATTTTTGGGTAGTTTTGAGGACGCGTGTGTATATTATATATGTATGAGTATTGTGTTGCTCTATACAGTGGATTTTCTTTATCAATAGTTATTAAATTTATTTCTTTTCACTCTGTTTTCCTTTGGTGATTTTCTGGATGAATTTGGATGGTGTACTTTGGGAATTTATATGGTGTATTATTTGCAGCTTGGGGTCAATAGGTACAGGGGTTACTCTGCCGAATTTTCGGGAGAAAAGTGGGGTGTCGGGAAGTTGAACTGAGCGTGGGGCGCACCGGTGGGACAGTTGGGCGCGCGGAGTGCACTGCCAAGGTTGAGGATGCATGCGGGAGCACGACGCGGCTACAATGCGTGGGGCACGCAGTACTACAAGTGCGCGCAGGTCGGGCATCGCCGAGAGTAAGTCCGCACGCGTGAACGTGCATCGCGGAGATAGGGCGAGCGAGGCACGCGGCGCTGAAGCCGTTGGTGCCAAGGCAGGTGTGTGCGCGGGTGGGGCTGATCGAGGTGTGCACGCAGCGCCTCTGCTGCGGTGCACGCGGGGTATAGTTGGGCGCACAACGCTGTGTTGGGGGTGTGCAACGCCGAGCGTCGAGCACGCGGCGTCCAAACTTGAGAGGCGCGCAGGGCGCGTGTCGGTCCCCTTTTCCGAAATCTTAAGTATTGTCATTTTTTTTGAAAAACCCCTTTAAATTGCTCTTTTTCGCCGCTATTTTATATTGACGATTTACATGTTCCCTCTTCGAGGTGCAAGTCGTTTTCGAATCGAGTTGAAAAATTTTATACTTACAAATGTTATTTTGAATATAATTTGAAAATGAAAGTGGTGTTAAGTTGAGTGAGTTCACGTTGAGTTTCTTGATGTCATAGTGTGTAATAGTTAGTGAGCTTACCGAGAACGTGTGGGTTCTCGAGGTTGACAAACCATGCACGTTCCCACTATGTGATGCACATCTTTCATCATTTGGGGCTAGTAAAGTATTCTTTAAGCATATCCACGGTATTCTTATCCCTGAAATGACTTGTTAAGCCCCCCCATAGTGAGATTCTTTCATGAGGCACAGTATCAAACTTCCTTGGGATAATCTCCTTTGGCCTTGTATATGCACTTGTTGTAATGAGATCAAAAGTCAGTGTTGGATTCATAATTATCCTTAATCCACTTGATTCTAAAGAACTTCATCCCTAACTTGGTAAGAAGGATGCATTTCCTAGAGAGTGTATCTGCTAGTGCATTATTCTCTCCCTTCAAATATTTTAGGGTGTATGGGAATATTTACAAGAACTCCACCCACTTTGCATGCCTCTTCTTTAACTTGTGCTGACTCTTGATATGCCTTAAGGCTTGATGGACAGTGTTGATAACAAACTCTTTTGATAAGAGATAATGTTGCCAGTGCTCCAATCCTCGTATAACAGCGTAAAACTCTTTATCATAAGTGGAATAATTGAGCATGACTCCTTTCAACTTCTCACTAAAATATGCAATGGGTTTCCCCTCTTGCATGAATACTGCTCCAATGCTGACTCTAAAAGATTCACTCTTGACTTCAAACACCTTGTTGAAGTCAGGGAGTTCAAGTGCAGGCAAGTGACATAACTTGTCCTTAATTAGTTCAAAGCTCTTTTGGCAAGCCGAGGTCCAAGTGAACTCTTTCCCCTTCATGTTGCAAACGGTATGTGGTACAACTATTGAGCTAAAGTTCTTGTTAAACTTCCTATAAAACGAAGCTAGTCCATGGAATCTTCGTACTTCAGATATCGAGTTAGAAGTAGGCCAATTTGGAATGTCCTTGATCTTGTCCACTTTAGCTTCCATTCCATCCTTTAAGATCACAAACCTTAGAAAGTATACATTATCTTGTGCAAATGAGCACTTGCTTAAGGTGATTGAAGGTGATTGAGGTGTTGTGGAAGGTCCATGTTATACACCAATATGTCATGAAAATAGACAATAATGAATTTCCTTAGATCCTTAAGCACATGGTGCATGAGTCTCATGAACGTATTTGGAGCATTAGCTAGCCCAAAGGGCATCACCATCCACTCAAATAGCCCATATTTTGTCTTGAAAACCGTCTTCCACTCGTCACCTTCCTTCATTCTTATTTTATGGTAACCACTCTTGAGGTCTACCTTTGAAAATATGGATCCTGCATTGAGTTCATCCAAGATGTCCTCAAGCCTAGGGATAGAAAACCTATACTTCACTGTGATTTGGTTCACAGCTCGGCTATCGATATACATTCTCATTGTGTCGTCTTTCTTGGTTACTAATAGTGAAGGTATTGCACAGGGGCTCATGGACTCTCTTATATAGGCCATGTTCAATAACTCTTTCACTTGGTCCTATAGTTTCTTAGTTTCTTTGGGGTTCATTCAATATCTTGGTCGGTTATACAGTACGCCCCCAGGTTAGAGATCAATATGGTGTTCTATACCACGCAATGGTGTTAATTCTTCTTGGAAGACATCTTGGAACTGGTTGACTAATGTCTTAACGGGTTCAGGGATAAATCCTAGTTCCATAACTCTATCTCAAAAGAGAATCATAATCATAGGATCTCCTCTAAGCATGGATGCTTCTATCTCGGTCTTAGTCGTGAATAGACTACCCTTGTTCTTTGCTTCCTTCCTTGCAGTGTCATCTTTAGATATTTGCTTGGGGTTCATGGGTGCGAATTTAAAGGTCTTACCTTCAAACTTAAGGGAATAATAGTTAGAGTACCGATCATGGTTCACTTTTTGGTCAAATTGCTAATGTTGGCCTAGCAGTAAGTGACTTGCTTTCATATGCACGACATCACAAAAGACTGTGTCCTTATACTTCCCTAGAGCAAACTCTACCTGCACTTGTTTGGTAACCTTGACGTCATCACCTATCATCTAGCCATCGTAACTTGTAAGGGTGGGGATGTGCGCTTGTCTCTAGGCTTAATTTGGTGACTAAGTCCTTGGAGGTTACGTTTGTACAAGTACCTCAATCTATGATTAGGGAACACAACTTATCCTTAATGAGACATCTACTATAGAAGATGTTCTCATGCTGCCAATCTTCTCTTGAACTCTTAGATACGAGGACCGTCTTCTTACCATAAGTAAAGATCGTTCAAGAGTATGGACAACTTCATCTTGGGAGTCATTCTCCTCCTTATCCTCTTCTATTTCCTCTACTACTTCTTGTTGTTCGTCCTCACTTATAAACTCTTTAGTGTGCTCTTGGAGGATCATCACTCATCAGTTAGGACATTGAGCCAAGAAATGACCTAGCCATGACACTTATAGCACTTGATTTCTCTAGCTCTTGGTACGATGGCACTATCTACTAGGGTTTTACTACTCGATTCTTTGGGTAACCAACTACAAGTAAAATGTTTCTTCCCTTCAGCCCTGGTGAAGGTCTTGTTTGGTTCGGGTGGGTTAGGTGTGATCTTAGGGTTGAATTTTGAAGTATAGTTTGCTTTTTTTTCCCTACTAAGTTGACATTCTACTTTCATAGCCATCTGTACTACCGTATCAAGGAACTCTAGTGGGTGCAACTCCACCGTGTCTCCTATGTCTCGATTTAGTCCTTGAATAAACCTAGCGATAACTTGTTCCTCGGTTCTTCCATATCTCCACGAATCTTAGGAGTCTCAAATTCAGTGAGGTACTTTTCAACGGACTTACTTCCTTGTCATAGGATTTTGAATTTGTAGGAATACTTTTTGTTGATATTGACTAGGTACAAATCTCTTAGTCATGAGTGCTTTCATCACTCTCCATGTGGTAATTCGATCATCCTTATTCTTTGTCTTTGAGATTTAACAATGGACCACCATAAGGCCGTATATCTTGTGAGTTCTACGGACACTAGTTGAATCTTAACTTTGTGATGTGCTCTGGGGTCCGTGACCTAACCTAGAGTCGAGGTACGTTTCCTATCCAACTTTATGACCTAATTTGTTGCCTAGTTTTGTAGGTGACAACCCGTTAAATTAAAGAGGGAATTTGTCTTCCCTTAGAAAAATTCATGTATTTTAAATTTCCTATTTTGTTGGCAAAATTTTAGCCATTTCTTCTATTTTCATTTGACAAACTTTAGCCTTGCATTTCTTTAGCTTTGGATAATAGTCCTTTGAAAGGTTAGGAAGGATTCAAGGCTTGGAGCAAAACAAGGCATTGAAGATCAAGTTCGAACCTCTTTGGAGCATTTCGTCGAACAGTTGACGTGCATCATTATTTGGGCAACACAGCATGCGCACAAGACAATGCAATACACGCACAGGGTAGGCGCACATCAACAAAGAAATACACGCACAGATCAGCATAGCGTTCAACAAGTGGCACACAAGGAAGATAGGCGCGCATCAGCACGCGCACAAGGACGCGCAACGCTGCAGAATAGCGTGCGTGCACGAGAAGACAATCCCACGTGTGTCGCCATAATAGCGCGCCCCAGCGAGCGCTAGTGACCGCGCCAAGCGGCCGGCGCGCACACCGACAAGCAGTGTGTGTGCCCACAAGCCACGAGCACCATTTTCTTGGTTCTCCTGACCCGGCTCGGTTCACAACCCAGTTTAGGGTCCAACAGCTATTAACGGGCAGATTTCTTGCAGCGCTCTCCTTCAGTTCTTCTTTTTTCTCTCTTCCGATCATTCTTTTCCCATTTAAGCTTCATTCTAAGCTTTGTAAACATTTTAGCTAAGATGTAAAGTTTTGGAAAATTGTAGAAGAATTTTATTTTTCTTGTTCAGAGCGTTCTCCGGAAGCAGAGCATTTTTTTTCTTTGGTCATCTTAGCGTAGCACTAGCATGAAGTCACCCAATTGTACCCTGAGCCCATGGTGCTAAGGGGTTATCTAAGTTCGTCTTTGCTCTTCTCTATCAATGAGTGGATGCTGAAGATGGGTGAAACCATTCACCCGAGCTTTGGCGTTCTTTTCTGTCGGAAGCATGTTCTTGCTTCTAGGACAGCCTTGCCAGTTCCTTCATTACCGCCATCCACCATCGGCCTCTTTTGAGTTTGCTGAAGCAACACCCACCTCCTCAAGTGCTCGTTATCACCCTCTTCCCTCCTTGCCATTTCCTCTATTTTTTGTCTCTGTTTTGGTGTGCTTTCTTTCTCTGTGTTTAGCTTCCGCGAATGTGAGCTGAGTGTTATCTTCGGCAACCCGGTTCCCATCATCTAGTATTAGAGCCAAGTTGGACCTCTTGAGTTTTCTGGTTTGTTTTCCTATTCTATTCTTCGTTTTTCTTTTTGCCTGTTTCTATTTTTTGTTTCAGCATGATAAATTGTTCTGGTTTAGTTTTGTTTTCCTGATCTGTTTAGGTTGGTTTAGGATGTTAATCATTAGAGCAATTTGCATTCGATTTTAGAATTCCAAATTAAAGTCCAAATGATTTTCATGTTCTATTTTTGGTAATTGTTATTTTTTTGTTTTTTCATGTTTAATGTTTAGATTGTTTTAAGTTGTTTAGTAGCACATTTAGGAGTTTAATTGTGATAGATTTTAGGTCCGTCGGGTGACTCTTCGGAATTGTTGACCGAGAGCAATGTTTGTGATTTTTTTTGGGTTGTCTGCATTGTGTTTTTGTTGTTGAACTTTTTGTATATTTGGATTCCATTGCTGTGATATTAGTTGATATAATTTCCACCATTTTAACCTCATGTTTCTCATTAGCCAACATGAATTAACCGTGACCAATATTGGTTTAATTTTCAAAATGTTATTCTTGAAAAGCATGTTCTGTTCTAGGTGATTGTTTTGTGGTTTGTTCATGATTGTAGAAGCTTGTTTAGGTGTCTTGTTTGCTGTTCAAATTGCTAGGAGGTTTAGCATTTGAACCTTGCAATTCTGTTTAGGTTTAGGTTGGATTTTCTGGTTTTATTGTTGTTGTTTTGTGTTTGGATTTTCTGTATTTAGAACAATTTTTATTTTTTTATTTTTTAGTTGGCAAAATTAATTTACATAGAGAATGGATTAGAAAATGAAATGTTAAATCTAAATTCTCATGTTAGTTGGCATTTTCATGAAATTGTTGTGTTGTTTTGGTGTTTTTCCAAATTGGTTTAGCATGTGTTTTTAACTTGTTTTGTTGTTTAATTGTCTCATGTTTAGGAGAGGTTGTTGTGCTAGTTTGTGATATAAATTAGCCTTGTTATGTCTAGCTTTTGTAGGATGTTTAGTTCAGAATTTTAGTTCAGAATTTTCTGGTTTTTCTAGTTTTTGTTCCTACTTTGGACTTGCATAATTCTCCGCCCATAGTGAATTTGAATTTGAAATTTTTACAGCATTTATTCTTATTATTAGCTAGCTTGTGTTAAAATTTCAGATCATTTGGATTTAATTTGTGAAAAATTTATTTAGGAAATTTTTCGATATTTTATTTATGTTTGTATCCATAACTTTTTGTCCACTTTGAATTTGAGCTTAAACTTTTAGTAGCAAGTCACTAATATAGTAAGCAAGATTATGTTAAAATTTTATAGAATCTGGACAAGATTTGTGTTGTTTTCTGTTTAGGAATTTTTAGGTTGTTTATATAATCTATTTTTTCTGGTTTTTTAGTTTAACTTTCTGAACTTTGAGCTTGCATAACTTTATGCACATGTTGAATCTTGATTTTAAAATTTGAAAGCATGTTAATCATTTGGTTTGCTAACCTGATAAATTTTCAAGAATTTTGGAGTATTTTTGTTTAGTTTTCCTTTTTAGAAAATTCTACTGTTTTTATGTGTTTTTGTGCACTGTTTTTGCATTTTTCTTTGCTGTTTTCACGACAGCATGTTTAGGCTTATTTGTTTTTGTTGGCTGTGTTTGTACAGTCTATTTTAGATATGGTTTGGAGTTTTCTTCGACCAAGAAATTGGTGTCAATCCGAAGAAGCATTGTTTGTTTAAACTTACTATTTGTTTTCTTTTTTTTATAAACTGTTTAGGACTAGGTTTTACACTCTGAGTCAAACTTTGAGTAACAAAAGTATGTCATTATATCTTGTTAGTCGCTTAAGATTCACTTGTGCCGTCGAGTGATCTGTTTAGTAGCCAAGAGCTTTCCTCTATGGGCCATTAGTATTGTCCGAGGTTTATTACTGGTCTGAGGGCACCGACAACTCACCCTATGAGGCAGTCGCCTTTAAGAGATTGTGACCGAATGCCATATGAGGCAGTCAACTTAAAAGGAGTTGGATAGTGTGACAATTTCCATAAAAGTTCTAGAGGGTTGCCTAAATCCATTAGCATATCATTGATATTAGTTACAAATTTATTTTATTTGATTAACTTGTGTTTTTGTTGTGCTACATGACTAAATGTTAGAACCTATCTTAAATTGAGTCTTGTGTCTTATGTCTAAGTCATATGCTGTTTTCTTTTCTTTTCGCTGCCAGGATTAGGCCTTATCTTTGATTAGTTTTTTTGTAACAACTCGTATTTTTGTTGTATCGATTTTCAGGTTGTCGAGGCAATAAGCGGCGAGGTTCGGGTTAGAATGGAGAGCGGAAAATATGTAAGGTTAGGTGGGGTATTATTTTGAGTCTAACGGGCAAGAAAAGTTTGTAGGATTCTGATCGAGCGCGACCCAAATGATAGTTTAATTAAACAGTTAAAGGTGATATATATATATATATATATATATATATATATATAGAAGGAAGCAGAAAACTCCTTCCTTCCCCTCGGCAGATTCTTCCCTCTTCTTCCCACCCCATGTGAGAGTTTCTCTTCCTCTCTTTTGGCGATCGTTCTTCCAGTTGTTCAGCCGATAGTGCTCTCCATTCTTTCTCTTTTTCAGCGATTCCAAGTAAGTTGTTTAGTTATAGTTTAGTTTTGGTGTTGAAGTTAGAGTTGAGTAGGGATTTATGGATAGAAATTAGGGTTCAAGGTTTGGGACTCTTATGGGGTTGTTATTGATTGTTGTGGGATTATTGATGGTAAATACGATGAAATGGTGAGTAAGTAAGAAAGTTTTAACGAGAAACAGAGAATGTAGGATGTTAAGCACTAAAACAGAACTGATTTTGAATTTTCAGCTATGCTACGAGCTTCGGGTTCAAAAATCCTTTTGGTATGTTAAACTAGGTTATGAGTGGGGCGTTTACCCTCTAGAATCGAGTGATTCTGACAACCGACGCAAAAGTTATGCGCGTTGAAAGTTATATTGATTTTTGGCCAAAATTAGAGTTAGCGAGCCGTCTTAGTTGGACTTTGGTGGAGTGAGTTAGTAGACGTAATTTTAGTGCGTGGAATGACTTGTAAGATGAGTTTTTAATGTGATTTTGTTATGTGATAGGTTGAGCCCGAGGAAGTCATAGAAACGAGCACCACGGAAAGCTAGGATGCCAGCTAAGTAGTGTAAGTAATGTTTGCATGTGCATTGCCCTTACGGGCCTACACCATGGGACGGTAGGGTGGTATTATGTGTTTTGCCTGTTTTTGTTCAGTCATGCATCATGTTTTGAAAAGTGTAACGAAAAGGAATTTGAGCATGGTTTTATGTGCGAATGTGAAGTGTGATGTGTGGTGGTGAGAACGATGTGTGTGTGGGCAGCTTTGGCCTCGTTGCTGGAGGAACTGGGACGATGGCGACGTGCCAGAGGGTGGTGTGGCGATTTCGTCCAGCCTCACCCTGGGATGGCTGCTGCGGTGTTTGTATGGTAGTGAGCAACTCTAACCCCGTTACTGGAGGAACTGGGACGGCGGCGATGTGTCAGGGAGTGGTGTGGCAAGTTCGTACAGCCTCACCCTGTAATGGTTGCGGTGTGTGGAGTGACGCATTTGTACGGTTTGAAAGCCTCGTTACTGGAGGAACCGGGACGATGGCGTCGTGCCAGGGTGTGAGATGGCGAGAGAGTACAGGCTCGCCATGGTGCGGCTGTACCACGCGGCACCAGTTGTGACAACATGAGCTTGAGTGTAGAGACTGCATGTGATAAGATTGCATTGTCGTTTTTACGTTTGATATTGCACTACTTACTGAGAGTTATTCTTATGTTGTGTGTTTTGTGGTGTAGGTGCAGAGATTACTGCTGTTGAGTTACGAGAGTCCAGGCAACACATGTAAGTAGTTGGCGCCGTGTTACTATGTATCGGTAGGTGGAGTTCATTAGGGTGACCCGACCCGTGTAGCGAGGTTGGATGGTAGGTTTTGAGGGTTATGTTTTGGGGGAGTCTATGTTAAGTGTATTGGGAATTGGTATATAGATTTTGGTGTATAGGTGGATATTTTAAACGTCGTTAGATATATTTGAAAACTACGTGGGAGATTTCGATTAAAGGATCCAGGTTGTTACTTAGTGATTTTTAAATTGCGGGAGTTTTCGTTGTTCGTTTTCTTTCGACTGGTGTCTTCTTTAGGCTGCTGGTGCAAGGTGTCGACCAGTATGTGTAGGTGTCGACCGAACTAAGCAAATGTCGACCGCGAGGGTCAACCTACAGGGACAGAGAGAATTAAAGTGTCAACCAGTGTCTTTAGGTGTCGACCGGTTAGTGTAAAAATGGTGAGAATGTCGACTGCGGGGTTCAACTTATGCAGGCATAGAGGAGTAAAGTATCGACCGGTGTCTGTAGGTGTCGACCGGTTAGTGTAAAATCAGTGACAGTGTCAACCGCAGGTTTTGACTTGTGCGGCAGAGAGAATTGAAGGATCGACCGCCGAAGGCAAGTGTCGACCGCTTTTCGTTATGTGCATAGAAGTGTTGACAGGAAAGTTTGATTGGGGCGGGCAGAGAGTATTAAGGTGTCGACCGGTGTTTACAGGTGTCGACTGGTACCTCTTTTTAGAATGTTTTGAAAAGTGAGTGTCATTTAACCCGATTTTCAATTGAGTGTTCCGCTACGAAGAGTTTAAACGTTTTCAAAAAGTGCAGATTTAAGTCGAGTAACAAACGTTTTAAATTTTATACTAATTTTATCGAGGTGAAGAGTAAGTGTACGATTGGCGATCCAGGTCTGGGGATGACTCGGGGCGCTGTAAAGATTGTGATAGCGAAGTGTGAGCCGAAGATCGTGTGGAGTTTTGGGGCGTTACAGTTATGGTATCAGAGCTTTTACCCAACCAGAAGTGTGGCCGACAAGGATGTCAGGCCACTCGGAGGAGGGCTGAGATTGTGAAGGCAAGAGGGTATGTCATAATTCCCATACTGCTTAGGGGAAAGGTAAAAGAGGACGGTTAGTAGGAAGGAAAAGGGTAGGCCATGAGTGTCAGAGCCACGGGGTGGACGTTGTTCGATGATCTCCTAATACCACCAACCGCTACATAAAAGTGTTACGTCAACTGTAAGTATTTCTTAGAACACTAGTAGTTTCATTTAGACTTACTAGATGTTGTGGCGTACAGGATTAACGTCATGGTCAGAGAGACGCGTAGAGTTATAGGCGATATGGATGATGCCGTTAGACAGCTTACCGAGTTGGTCAACCGCCAGTCTCAACAGCTGCAGCGGTTTATGAGTAGAGAGGACCAGGTCTAGTCTAGTGCCAAGACTTTGACGGATCGTGGGGGTGATAGGTTGCACAGGCTCAGACCCCCAGTGTTCGACGGATCATCTTCGGATCCACTTAGTGCTGAGGAGTGGATTTGAAGTTGTAAGACTTGATGGAGACGATCAGGACAGGGTATCCAGTGCGACATTCAACCTTACCAAGTATGCCTGATTTTGGTGGAATTCGGTGAAGGGGACCATCGATGTGAAGGCCATGACTTAGGAGGAATTTAAGATGATGTTCTTCGACAAGTATTTTAGCCACTCAGTCAGGACCCAAAAGATGGTGGAATTTGCCCAGTTGAGACAGACAGGTACTGTGGCCGAATAGGTGAGATAGTTTGAGGCGCTATCTCAGTTTGCTAGTAACCTGGTGAGCCTAAACGAAAACAAAGTACACCAATTTGTACAGGGCCTGAAGCCAGACGTATACATGGGCATGCAGATAGTTGGAACACGAGAGGTGCCTTACGAGGACGTGGTGGCAAAGGCCTTAGACATTGACGAGGCTAAGACGAATCTTCCAAGTTATAGAGAGATGCCTAGGGAGCAACCCTAGAAAATTTTAGAGAGTTGTTACCTCAGCCAAGCATAGAAGAGTCGTCTCAGCGGAAGGGCTTGAAGAGGGCTAGCGACAGCTCTAGCAACCAGGGAAGCAACAAGCAACCTCAGGGACAAGGCAGTTTCTGGTGTGCCCAAAGTGTTAGAGGAGTCATCCTAGCGAGTGCAGGGTTGGTGCGGGGAGATGCGGCAACTGTGTCGAAGCGGGCCACATGTCTAGAGATTGTCATTAGCCGCGACAGAATCGATGCTTCAACTACAATGAAGTGGGGCATTTTGCTAAAATTTGCCCGAATTTGAGTATGGCCCCAGCGAGAGTGGGACCAAGAGTCTTCGCCCTCATTGAGCCAGATGATGCTGCCCAGCCATCGGTGATTTTATGTAGTATTCTTATGTCAGGCATGGAGGCTTATATTCTTGTCGATACGGGTGCATCTCATTCGTTTGTGTCTACTGCCTTCGTGGTCAAGGCAAATCTAGGGCCCAGCTATTCTGGGCAGTTCTATGACATGTTGTTGCTGCCGGGGAGCGTCTATACTCAGATCAAGTGGTACAAGATGATATTGTGATATTGGAAGAAAAACGGTTGTACGTTGATCTAATCATACTCGACATGAAGGGGTATGAGGCTATTTTAGGGATGTGTTGGCTGTCTAGACATTATGCCATGATAGATTGCAGGACCAGAGAAATTCACTTTCAGCTCTAGCGTGGAGAGAGTTGCTCCTTCAGGGCGAGAAAGGGTTTAAGTAGGATTTCAGCAGTGTCGTCTTTGAGAGCCCAACAATTGTTTCGAAGTGATGCATGGGCTTCTTGGCTAGTCTTATGGACACGCAGTTTCAGGCCGGGGCTTAACTCCAGGACATCCCCATTATGCATGACTTTTCGGAGATATTTCTTGAGGATTTGCCAGGTGTGCCCCCTGACAGGGCAATTGAGTTGGTTATCAACATGTACCCTGGGGCTGAACTAGTGTGCAAGAACTCGTATAGGCTAGCGCCTATCGATTTGAAAGAGTTAAGGGCACAATTATAGGAGTTGACGGATAAGGGCTTCACACGCCCTAGTTTTTTGTCGTGGGGTGCTCCGGTGCTTTTTGTTAAAAGGAAGAACGGATCCCTATGCATGTGTGCTTACTACAGGGAACTGAATAAGTTGACAGTGAAGAATAAGTACCCATTGCCAAGACTAGATGACTTGTTTAATCAGCTTCAAGGTGCACGGGTGTTTTCTAAAATTTATTTGAGATTCGGTTACTATCAGTTGAAGATCAGGGAGGAAGATGTGCCGAAGATAGCTTTCTAGAT